>CAUDMG010003860.1:0-7500 GCA_958450375.1 Homarus gammarus
CCCTCATAACACCATCTGTGAGGGAACTACTACACCACGTGAGGCCCCTCCTAACACCATCTGGGAGGGAGTTACTACACTACGTGTTTGCTGTTCAACACCTACATTAATCTGTATGTTCACTGTATGTTCCTTCACCTTTCTCTAATGAAGGCTTTTGTTAAACCACCAATGTATGTAATAAGTCATTTATGTCCAATGTATATTTTCAGCCTTCGGGCTGCAGAACTTTTTCAATAAACCTTTAATTACTATTATTATTATTATTATTATCACACCTACACACACACACACACACATACACATACACACACACCTACACACACACACACACACACACACACACACACACACACACACACACACACACACACCCACACACACACACACTCAAAGCAACTTCCTTTAGTCTCGTATAAAAGCACAAAAAACAACTCCTTTTTTATTATTATTTCAAGAGTTACATTTTCTTCTTCAGTTCCTCCTAGTGTGTGTGTGATAAGACCTTGAGTATAATACAGTGAAACCTCTATTTAGCGGAATATATGGAGAGGAAAGTCCGTTATATGGAGGTTTCAGTGTACACAAACAAACTTTTTTTTTCAACTATAAATTCCTCCCTCCTCTTTCTTCCTCCCCTCCCTCCCCTTCCTTCCCTCCCTCCTCTCCCCTTCCCTCCCTCCTCTCCCCTTCCCTCCTCCTCCTCTCCCTCCCTCTCCCCTCCCTTCCTTCTCCCTCCTCTCCCTTCCCTCCCCTCTCCCTTCCCTCCCTCCCCTACCCTTCCCTCCTTCCCTCCCCCTCTCCCCCCTCCCTCCTCTCCCCTTCCCCCCCTCTCCCTTCCCTCCCTCCTCTCCCCTCCCTTCCTACCTCCCTCCCTCCCTCCCTCCTCTCCCCTTCCCCCCCCCTACCTCCTCCTTCCTCCTCCTCTCCCTTCCTCCCCCTCTCCCCTTCCTCCTCCTCTCCCCTTCCCCTTCCCTCCCTCCTCTCCCCTTCCCTCCCTCCTCTCCCTCCTCCCTTCCTTCCCTCCCTCCTCTCCCCTTCCCTCCCTCCTCTCCCCTTCCCTCCCTCCCCTACCCTTCCCTTCCTTCCCTCCCTCCTCTCCCCTTCCCTCCCTCCTCTCCCCTCCCTTCCTTCCCTCCCTCCCTTCTCTCCCCTTCCTTCCTTCCCTCTCTCCCCTTCCCTCCCTCCTCTCCCCTTCCTTCCCTCCCTCTCTTCCTCCCCTCTCCTTCTTCCCTCCCTCCTCTCCCCTCCCTTCCCTCCCTCTGCTCCCCTTCCCTCCCTCCTCTCCCCTTCCCTCCCTCCCCTACCCTTCCCTTCCTTCCCTCCCTCCTCTCCCCTTCCCTCCCTCCTCTCCCCTTCCCTCCCTCCTCTCCCCTTCCTTCCCTCCCTCCTCTCCCCTTCCCTCCCTCCTCTCCCCTCCCTTCCTTCCCTCCCCTCCCTTCCCTCCCTCCCCTACCCTTCCCTTCCTTCCCTCCCTCCTCTCCCCTTCCCTCCCTCCTCTCCCCTTCCCTCCCTCCCTCTCTTCCTTCCCTCCCCTTCCTTCACATAGTAACAACATACTCTGCCCCATCTAAGTAAACAAACACCCACTACTAGAAGAAGCGCCCACGACACAGACTCGACCCCCATAGGACCTCGCTGTGGTTCCATGGTGTCTGGTGTTCATTCTATGCTCCTTGAACTGCCATAAGCTTCAACCTCTCTCTCTCTCTCTCTCTCTCTCTCTCTCTCTGTCATTCCCCTTTTTGACTGCTATTGTGTCAGTTGTCGACGTGCCTCATTTATCCCGTCGTTTGGGGTGGTAAGAAGGAGGAGGAGGAGGAGGAGGAGGAGGAGGAGGAGGAGGAATATATTTTCTTCTCCACTGGAAGACTAAAGTAATAGAGACTTAGAGAAACTTCTGTCCTGATGATACTTCTACTACTCTACTACTACTACTACTACTACTCGATCACGCCATGGTCTGCAAGAAGGGGGGCTTCATATGCATGAGGCATGACGAGGTAAGGGATCTCACAGCAAATATGTTGAAGGAAATCTGCCGGGACGTCATGGTAGAACCGACCCTCCTTCCACTGGATGGCGAGATCTTCCAACACAGGACTTCAAACACATCTAACGAAGCCCGTGTGGACGTCAGTGCTCGAGGATTCTGGACGCGGGGACAGCGAGCTTTCTTCGACATCAGGATTTTTGATCCCATGGCCGTTTGTCACCGTAACCTAGCTCTCGATGCTGCACATAGGAGGAACGAGAACGACAAGAGAAGGGCATATGGGGAGAGAATACAAAATGTTGATCAAGGCAGCTTCACTCCTCTAGTGTTCACAACCTCTGGTAGTATGGGACCAAGTGCAAGATGTTTCTACGCCAGACTCGCGGAGCTGATCTCCGAACAGAAGCAGCAGCCCAGAAGTTATGTTACAGCCTGGATGAGATGTCGACTGTCCTTCTCTCTCCTTCGGTCGGCTTTGCTCTGCCTCAGGGGAACGAGAGCTTCTGCCCCTACTCAGACAACTGCTGCAGATATTGACTATGAGGCTACAGTCACTGAATGCCGCATAGATCTGCGGCTCAACTAATTTAACACAGATAGGATAGCTTCTTATGTATTAGGATATTTAATATTAAGGTAATTAAATGGTGGCGAAGGTGTGGCTATTGGGGGAGGCTGGAGGCCACGTTCAAAAAAAGAAAAAAAAAATACTACTACTACTACTACTACTACTACAACCACCATTACTACAACCACCACTACTACTACTACTACTACTACTACTACTACTACTACTACTACTGGTGTGCCATCGATAACAAAACCTCCACCGACAACTATTCTATGACGAGTCGAGGGGATAACTCAGCGTCAGAGATACCAGGGACTTACTGCCGTATATTCAATAAATGACGGTCATGGATCACGCCTTTGTTGGGACGGTCAAGAGACGGTACCACCCACCATGAGACGGTACGGCCCACCTCGAGACGGTACGACCCACCTCGAGACGGTACCATCCACCATGAGACGGTACCACCCACCATGAGACGGTACGACCCGCCTCGAGACGGTACCATCCACCATGAGACGGTACCACCCACCATGAGACGGTACCACCCACCTCGAGACGGTACCACCCACCTCGAGACGGTACCACCCACCTCGAGACGGTACCACCCACCTCGAGACGGTACCACCCACCATGAGACGGTACCACCCACCATGAGACGGTACCACCCACCTCGAGACGGTACCACCCACCATGAGACGGTACCACCCACCTCGAGACGGTAACACCCACCATGAGACGGTACCACCCACCATGAGACGGTACCACCCACCTCGAGACGGTACCACCCACCATGAGACGGTACCACCCACCACGAGACGGTACCGCCCACCTCGAGACGGTACCACCCACCATGAGACGGTACCACCCACCATGAGACGGTACCACCCACCTCGAGACGGTACCACCCACCATGAGACGGTACCACCCACCTCGAGACGGTACCACCCACCATGAGACGGTACCACCCACCATGAGACGGTACCACCCACCTCGAGACGGTACCACCCACCATGAGACGGTACCACCCACCTCGAGACGGTACCACCCACCTCGAGACGGTACCACCCACCTCGAGACGGTACGACCCACCTCGAGACGGTACCACCCACCTCGAGACGGTACCACCCACCATGAGACGGTACCACCCACCTCGAGACCTGTACCACCCACCATGAGACGGTACCACCCACCTCAAGACGGTACCACCCACCTCGAGACGGTACCACCCACCTCGAGACCTGTACCACCCACCAGGAGACGGTACCACCCACCTCGAGGCGTCCCTTTTGTCTGTTTTGTTATTGATGGTACTTGGCTACAGGCTTAAGCGACGGACGGGCGCTCATTTTCTGTCAATCATCACTCCGTTTTCTATGAGACTCCCTGTTCCATTTTCTGTATGATGCCTCGTTTTATTTTCTATATAAATCAGGTTTTTGTTCATTAAATACTAAGGCAAGAGAGAGAGAGAGAGAGAGAGAGAGAGAGAGATTCTCTTTTGGATTTAATTCATGATTCGTATGTACATCTCTCTCTCTCTCTCTCTCTCTCTCTCTCTCTCTCTCTCTCTCTCTCTCTCTGGTGTTCTCCGACAGCTCGCCCTGGGCCAGGCGGGTGGGTCACTAAGCTATTTGTTAACGGCAGTGTGTTTGTTTGTCCTAGGCGTGCGAGGAAGAGAGTGGAGACAGGCTAGTAAGAGGAGAGGGGAAGAGAGAGAGAGGGGAGAGAGGGAGAAAATAGGGAAAAGAAGAGAGGGAAGGGAGGTGGAAGAAGGGGAACATAAAGAGGAATCAGGGAGAGAAAGGAGGGTGAAGAGGAGAAGAGGGTAAGAAAGGTGAGCTACAGGGGAGGAGAGATAGAGGAAGAGAAAGTGGGAAATGAGAAAGAATAGGGGAGAAAGAAGGATAGAAAGAGTATGGGTAATGAATGTGAATGAGGATAAGAAGAGTGGGGATACTGGGTGTGGAAAGGGAGGAAGAGGGGTCAGGGAGACGTGGCAGGCTGGAAATGGGAAAACGAACCCAAAAACACCCAACAGGACTCCCTAGGACTCCCCGAGGACCCAGTAGACCCCCCCCCCCCCACCCGACACACATACCTATAGGTCAGTGGGGGGGGGGTGGGGGAATAGGGGGTGGGGGGGTGAGAGAAGAGTGAGGGATAATGGCAGCGATGGGGGTTAAGGGAGAGAGTAATTAGAGCGAGGATAATAGAGAGAGAGAGAGAGAGAGAGAGAGAGAGAGAGAGAGAGAGAGAGAGAGAGAGAGAGAGAGAGAGAGAGAGAGAGAGAGAGAGAGGCAACACCCTACAGCTGCTTGGTCTGGCAACAGCATCAGGCGTGGCCGGTGAATGGACGGTGTGGCCAGAAAAAGACTGCGAGTCAACATAATATTGAGCTGGCTCACGGTTACAACACCCTCATATTGGCCACAAGACTCCTCACCCCCCCATTACTTCCCCCCATTCCTCCCCCATCACTCCTTATCCCTCCCCCATCACACCCACGCACTTCATCACTCCCTTCCTAGCACATTCCCTCCCTGCTCACCCACCCAAACAGAAGAAGAACAAGAATTAGAAGACGAAGAACAAGAAGAAGAGGGCGAAGAACAAGAACAAGAAAACGAAGAAGAAAATGAAGTACAAGAAGAAGAACAAGAAGATGAAGAAGAACAAGAAGAAAAAGACGAAGAACAAGAAGAAGACGAAGAAGAAGAATGAACAGTAGATTACCTGCGGGGTCTAGTAATTAACACCCCCCCACCCCGTCCACCAGGTAAGGGAGACGAGACGCCGGGAAGAATCACATCAGTGGACCGAAGTTAAGGTCTTAGGGAGTTAGGTTAGGTTATCCTCTCCCTTCTCCCTATCCTCCGAGTTGTTCTTGCGCATCCCTTCATATCTATCCACGTGAGTCCACGCCTATCCACAAAGCTTTAATCCTCACGTCAATATCCATACCCTTCCCGGCCATTAATTTATATCTTCATCTATCCACATCCTTTACTGTCCAATCCTATCCTCACCCATCCACATTCTTTCCTAACCAATCCTATCCGCATCCATCCACATTCTTCCCTATCCATTCCTAACTATCCTTATCCATCCACACTCTTCCCTAACCAATGCTATCCTCACCCATCCACACTCTTCCCTATCCAATCCTATCCTCACCCATCCCCAGGGTCTCCCCGGCCTCGCAGACATGATGAAGCGGTGAGACCGTGCAACACGGCACACGCACATGTTGCAATCAATATCAGTGAGGCAAGAAGTCCCGCTGCAACTGTTGTAGTGAACGAACAGTTATCGGGAGTGATGGTCGCTTGTCGGTACGTCTGTCGGTGTGGGAAACATACCTGACCCCCCCTCTCCCCCTCATCTTCCCCTCATGTCCTACCTTGCCACCCCCCCACTCCACCCCTCACACCTCCCCCTCCCCCCTCTCCTACACCATGGACCATTTTCTTGTTAATTATCACCAAGACGTTAAGGGAACTATGACTTGTATATGTTATGGGAGTTGGTTAGAACATAAGAACATAAGAAAATAAGGAGTCTGCAATAGACCGGTTGGCCTGTGTATGGCAGCTCCTGTCGAGAGTTACTACCACTGTCTATCATCCATGAATGTATCCAGCCTCCTTTTGAAACTTTCCAGAGTTCCCGCACTTACTACAAAGTTGCTAAGGTTGTTCCACTCGTCCACCACCCTATTTGTGAACCAGTTTCTTCCTATCTCCATCCTAAACCTAAACTTACCCAACTTGAATCCGTTGCTCCGAGTCCTATCCTGCTCGGATATTATAAGAACTTTATCTATATCCCCTTTATTGATTCCTTTCACCCACTTAAATACTTCTATCATATCTCCCCGCACTCTTCGTCTTTCTAGGGAATGCAAGTTTAGTTTCTTTAACCTATCTTGATATGGAAGGTTTCTAAGTCCCGGAATCATTTTCGTCATTCTTCGCTGCACCGACTCTAGTGAATTGATATCCATTCTATAATAGGGGCACCAGAACTGAACCGCATAGGTTAGGCTAGGTTAGGTTAGTTTCAGCAAAGGTAGGTTACGTTACACACACACACACACACACACACACACACACACACACACACACACACACACACACACACACAGAAAAACAGACAGACATCTTTGCATTACAAGACACCGGCGGCCACAATATAACTTCAAGTCTCTCTCTCCTCTCCTCCCCCGCCGCCCCCCCCGCTCCCTGCCCCTGCTCCCTGCCCCTGCTCCCTGCCCCCCTCCCTCCTTGCCCCCTCCCGATGTCCAGTGTCAAGGCTACTGAAGGTAAGTAACTCAATCATAGCCAAGACAATAACCTGAGATACGAGACTCACTCAAGGGGTTAAATAATCATACAAATGGGGTTAAATAATCATACAAATGGGGTTAAATAATCATACAAATAGGGTTAAATAATCATACAAATGGGGTTAGATAATCATACTCAAGGGGTTATTAAGCTATCATACTCATCAAGGTAATTCATCATACTTAAGGAACTGTAAATAAAATAAAATAATGAATGAATAAACAACGATATATTGATCTTTCGACTTAAAAGCAATGTGTGTGTGTGTGTGTGTGTGTGTGTGTGTGTGTGTGTGTGTGTGTGTGTGTGTGTGTGTGTGTGTGTGACCTCCGACTCACTCCATTTACGCCGTCGTTTGAGTTTACAATATTGGCATCAGCATCTGCATATCAAGCCCCGGAAGAGGAAGAGGAGGCGGAGGAGGAGGAGGAGGAGGAGGAGGAGGAGGAGGAGGAGGAGGAGGAGGAGGAGGGTGGAAGAGGAGGAGGAAGGAGGAGGAGGAGGTGGAGGAGGAGGAGATAGGGGGTGGGTGGGTGGGTGGGAGAAAGTAGAAAGTGATGGAGAAGAATGAGGGAGAAGAGAAG
>CAUDMG010003860.1:10000-15000 GCA_958450375.1 Homarus gammarus
GTACTCGACGCCTGGAAGTGAATAATGACACCAGAGTGTGGATGGCTGGAGTCTTCATGCTGATATATTACTGCGACTCGTCAAACGCGTCCTAAATCTACATCATAGGGGTCTTTGTGCTAATGGGTTCCTTAAGGTCCTAATGGGGTCCTAATGGGGTTCTAATAATGGGGTCCTAATGGGTTCCCCTGTGTTTTAATGGGGGTCCTAATAGGTTCCCCGAGTTCTAATGGGGTCCTAATAGGTTCCCCTAGGTTCTAATGGGGTCCTAATAGGTTCGTCTATGTCATAATGGGGCCCTGATAGGTTCTTCTAGGTCCTAATGGGATCCTAATAGGTTCCCTAGGTTCTATTGGGTCCTAATACGCTCCCCTATATTCCAATGGGGTACCAATAGGTTCGTCTAGGTCCTAATGGGGTCCTAATAGGTTCCCCTAGGTCCCAATGAGGTCTTAATGGGATATCCTAGGACCTAATAGGTTCCCCGAGGTCCAAATGGGGTGCTAATGGGTTACCCCAGGTCCTAACGGTGTTCCCTAGGTCCTAATAGATTCCTCTAGGTCCAAATGGGGTCCTAATGGGTTCCCCTAGGTCCTAACGGTGTTCCCTAGGACCAAATAGATTCCCCTAGGTCCAAATGGGTTCCTACTGGGTTCCAATGCCAATAGACCCAACTACTATAAGGTTCCAACTGTCACAAAGGTTCTGAATACCTAAAACCCCTTTAATACAGAGAGAGTTCAATACTAATGGTGCTAAGTTCTAATGGGTTAATGGGCAGAAGTAGTCCAGTGATCAAGCTTAAAATGGGTTCCTCTCCTATGTAAGCCACAGGTCTAATAGGCTCCTGTCGTAAATAGATCCAAGGGCTAATAGTCTCCAGGTATGCTATTGGGGTTCATTAGTGCCGGGGATGAAGCCTTAATAGACCCCTGAGGCTCCAGTTATAAAGAACACTAACACGAGGAGCCCCTGATGATAGGAGTCATCTACTTAACATTTAGATTCTAATACCTGAAGTAATCTTGAGTTATAATCGGATTCTTATGCTAGATTACGATTCTTAAGGTAGATTCTGATTCTTTAATAGATTCTTGAGATAGATTTTGATTCATACAAGATTCTTAAGGTAGAGTCTGATTCTTAAAAGATTCAGGAACTCAAAATCTCTCTCTCTCTCTCTCTCTCTCTCTCTCTCTCTCTCTCTCTCTCTCTCTCTCTCCGTTTGGATCCATGATATGAAAACGTTTGAACCCCAGCTAGAAAATCCTCCGAACTTTTGCTATAAACGTTCGAAATTGTCCTATAAAAAAGATCCGAACCCCTAACATAAAAACAAACGTTTGAACCTCTACTATACCAAAAAAATCGAACCCTGCCATAAAAGAACCCTTCCAAATATCTACTAAAAGGAACGTTCGAACCCCATACAAACGTTCGAACCCCATACAAACGTTCGAACCCCATACAAACGTTCGAACCCCATACAAACGTTCGAACCCCATACAAACGTTCGAACCCCCCATACAAACGTTCTAACCCCATACAAACGTTCGAACCCCCCATACAAACGTTCTAACCCCCATACAAACGTTCGAATCCCATACAAACGTTCGAACCCCATACAAACGTTCGAACCCCATACAAACGTTCTAACCCCATACAAACGTTCGAAACCCATACAAACGTTCGAACCCCATACAAACGTTCGAACCCCATACAAACGTTCGAACCCCATACAAACGTTCGAACCCCATACAAACGTTCGAACCCCATACAAACGTTCGAACTCCATACAAACGTTCGAACCCCATACAAACGTTCGAACCCCATACAAACGTTCGAACCCCATACAAACGTTCGAACCCCATACAAACGTTCGAACCCCCCATACAAACGTTCTAACCCCATACAAACGTTCGAACCCCCCATACAAACGTTCTAACCCCCATACAAACGTTCGAATCCCATACAAACGTTCGAACCCCATACAAACGTTCGAACCCCATACAAACGTTCTAACCCCATACAAACGTTCGAATCCCATACAAACGTTCGAACCCCATACAAACGTTCGAACTCCATACAAACGTTCGAACCCCATACAAACGTTCGAACCCCATACAAACGTTCGAACCCCATACAAACGTTCGAACTCCATACAAACGTTCGAACCCCATACAAACGTTCGAACCCCATACAAACGTTCGAACCCCATACAAACGTTCGAACTCCATACAAACGTTCGAGCCCCATACAAACGTTCGAACTCCATACAAACGTTCGAACCCCATACAAACGTTCGAACCCCATACAAACGTTCACACCCAATACAAACGTTCGAACCCCATACAAACGTTCGAACCCCATACAAACGTTCGAACCCCATACAAACGTTCACACCCAATACAAACGTTCGAACCCCATACAAACGTTCTAACCCCATACAAACGTTCGAACCCCATACAAACGTTCGAACCCCCCATACAAACGTTCTAACCCCATACAAACGTTCGAACCCCCCATACAAACGTTCTAACCCCCATACAAACGTTCTAACCCCATACAAACGTTCGAACCCCATACAAACGTTCGAACTCCATACAAACGTTCGAGCCCCATACAAACGTTCGAACTCCATACAAACGTTCGAACCCCATCAAACGTTCGAACCCCATACAAACGTTCACACCCAATACAAACGTTCGAACCCCATACAAACGTTCGAACCCCATACAAACGTTCGAACCCCATACAAACGTTCACACCCATACAACGTTCGAACCCCATACAAACGTTCTAACCCCATACAAACGTTCGAACCCCATACAAACGTTCGAACCCCCCATACAAACGTTCTAACCCCATACAAACGTTCGAACCCCATACAAACGTTCTAACCCCATACAAACGTTCTAACCCCATACAAACGTTCGAATCCCATACAAACGTTCGAACCCCATACAAATGTTCGAATCCCATACAAACGTTCTAACCCCATACAAACGTTCTAACCCCATACAAACGTTCGAACCCCATACAAACGTTCTAACCCCATACAAACGTTCACACCCAATACAAACGTTCGAACCTCATACAAACGTTCAAACTCCATACAAACGTTCTAACCCCATACAAACGTTCGAACCCCATACAAACGTTCGAATCCCATACAAACGTTCACACCCAATACAAACGTTCGAACCCCATACAAACGTTCGAACACCAGATTCAAAGCGAACCACCTGGGGTCAGCTGGTCATTACGCCAGTCATTAATACCAATTAAGGATTTCTAATGGGTGATTAAGGTAGTGGCAGCGATCCTCTCCTGCATATTAAACAGAGGAGGAGGAATTCTTCTTGTTCTTCTTTCGCCTCATCTTCTTTTATCGTCTCTCGCCTCTTCTACGGCTTCTCCCTTTTCTATTTCCTCTTCTTCTTTATTTCCCCCCACCCACCAACACACACCCACCCACCCACCCACGCCCACCCACCCGCCCACACACGCCCACCCACCAACACACACCCGCCCACCCACGCAACCAAATCATCCACAAAATGACTTTCTAGTTTCAACGCAATAAATCACCACCATAACTATCACCCCCCCCCGCCCCCCCCCCCCCCCCCCAATCACTCTACACCACATTTATCCAATCGTCCCGAAGCATCTTAATCTGTCACTAGCTCGGGGTGAGGAACCTAATCACTCCTTTGGGATAGTACCAGGACGGGAGGCTGATCGTGTGTGTGTGTGTGGGGGGGGGGGGGGGGTGTGGGGGGGTTGTGTGGGTGTGGGTGTGTGTGTGTGTGTGTAAGAACTTAACCCTCGCCATTATCCATTTCTGATTCACCCAGGAATAATTTAAGTTGTATGAGTGACAGACAGACAGGTAGACAGATACTACAAAAGCAACAGGAGACAACAGACAGAGCAGCAACAGAAACAGATATAAACA
The DNA here is from genome assembly GCA_958450375.1 of Homarus gammarus. Taxonomy (NCBI): domain Eukaryota; kingdom Metazoa; phylum Arthropoda; class Malacostraca; order Decapoda; family Nephropidae; genus Homarus; species Homarus gammarus. Next base: position 13,962 of record CAUDMG010003860.1, read on the forward strand.
GACAAATATCTTCGGTATAGGAGCGTATCTAAACACACCTTCGCCCTCCCCACCCTCCTCCTCTTCCAGCCCCTCCTACCTTCCCCCCCCCCCTCCCTCTTCCCACCCCTCCCCCCACAACGATAACAATAACCACACATACACAACAATGTACCAGCAACTGCTTCTCTCCCCCTCCCCTTACCTCTCCCCCCTCCCTCTCTCCCTCCGTACCTCAGACAAGTCTCAAGAGCCCCCCCCCCCCTTCCCATTAGCTTTGCCGGGTTTGTTGACATTGTTAAATCGTCGACATTGTCATTCTCACTCGGCTTTACTCGGCTTCTCATCACGGTTCGAGATACCCTCCTCCTCCTCTTTCTTCGCCAACACCACCAATCCTCACGTCTTCTCTCGGTGTTGGCTTTAAATCCACCTATCCACTCATCCACCCGCTCATCCACCCACCCACACATCCATCCATCATCCATCCATCATCCATCCAACCATCAATCCACTCACCCATCGATCAAACCCCTCACCTATCCAACCATCCATCCACACATCCATCTACACATCCACTCATCAACCCACCCTCCATCCACACATCCACACACCCATAAGACTTTCAAGGGCTTAGGGATCCCAGTAAGTTGGTCGGGACCCCTTAACTTTGGGACCCCTCTCCAACTTGGGACTCCTTCGGCATCGGGACTCCATCGACCTCGGGACTCCTTCGGCATCGGGACTCCTTCGGCATCGGGACTCCATCGACCTCGGGACTCCTTCAGCATCGGGACTCCTTCGGCATCGGGACTCCTTCGGCATCGGGACCCTCTTCTGCTTGGGACTCCTTCGGCCTAGGGAGTCCTTCGGCATCGGGAGTCCTTCGGCTTGGTAACATACAGTACTTTCCCCCATCGGTTTTGATCCCTTTAGCTAGATATTTTCTTCACTTTGCACCCTCTTGAGAGAGAAAGAAAGGGAGAGAAAGTGAGAGAAAGAGAAATAAAGAGATAAACAGAAAGAGAGAAACAAAGAAACTGAAAGAGAGAAAAAGTAC
>CAUDMG010003860.1:17500-27500 GCA_958450375.1 Homarus gammarus
TCGAGGACGCCTGGGTCTCGAGTGGTGTAGACATGCGAGAGTGTGTTCCGCGAGGCGATGACAGCTCGTGTAGGGCTCTAAATGCACCAGCCAGGAGGTAAAATTTTGGCTTGGTATTATACAGCTCCGCCTGTAGCTGAGCTGGAGTAGTTTATCCTTGACGCACACTACCATAATTCCGGGTAACAGCCACGTAATAACCACATAAAATATGCTAAAATATGCCAAGGCATCTCCCGAAGAGCATAGTTGATCTCAAGAGAGGACCCGGGGGCCGGATTCTCAAAAGTTCATACGTAAAACATTGCCCTTCACCCCCTAACAGAAGACGTGAGTACGCATCTAACTCACCCCACTTTAAGCTAAGAGAGAAAAGACGAATTATCAAAAAAAAACTTACGATTGTTTATTTGTTAACCAGGGAGACATAAAGGGAACATCTATCTTGTTTGTTTAACCTACGAGGGAAAGATAGATTCTCAATGGTCCTTACGTTAATCAACTTCCCGACTGGAGACTTTAACACCACACCTAACTCGTCCATATTTGATACGAGACAGATGAAGTGTGTTAGGTTAGTGTGTTATAATATCTCCCCTTTAACTAGAGCTGTGAGAAGACATCAAACTTGCTCCTGTAGGTTATATACGACACAGACAGATTTTTATACGCCTATACTGATATTTACTGGCCTTAACTGGAGGTGTGAGAGCAGATGTAACTAAGGCGGATGGAAACAGGCGACAGTAACTAAGAGATCAACGTAGCTTGTATTCGGTGACGGAGAAAATCCTCAACTCCAATTTTAAACAAGGACTCACGCAAAAAATCCAAGACAAACAGCCGTCTCCTTCTGCTTCTTTATATAACTCCTGTAAGTATCTGGTTGACCCAAATACTTCAGGTTTCGAGACATTCTTAAAAACAGTTGAATATAATACTTTTTACTTATCTTTAATCTGTATAAATTTTCTTATTCTCAAGTACATTCGCCCCAAAAAGTATCTGTCGTGGTGTTCATTTTTGGAGTGAGTGTTACGTGTCAACCCAGACAATAATATTCTTAAATGAATGATGTAAAAGGCTGAAGAAGGATCATGGTCTAGATACGGCACTCATCTCCCGTCCTAAATAACGTTGGTTCGAGCCCAGTCTACTCAGCTTTATACTGTGTGTACCTAACTTCACAGCCCACCACGAGGACCTCCCCCACCAGGAGACCTTCACCAGATCCCCGTCTACACGCGGGCACCTCTCAACACCCCACCGTCAACACCGACTCTTATAAAAAGACAAAATCACAAATAAAAGGTTATATCTCCACCTCCAAACTCTCACCTCCTTAACGCCCTCCCAGCTCTCAACACCTCAATATAAGGGACGACTCGTATATTATAAACGAAAAAAAATAAATAAAGGTTTTTTTATCCCCGTCATGGTACGCTCAGCTTGCGGCAGCTCGGGGTATATTTTTTTATACCTTTGTAAGCATATTTTGCTCCGCGTCTAAGTACATTTTGACACTGCAACACCAGGTAGTAAAAGTGCCGTTTATTTGGGCCTTGCCAGCGGGGTGAGGGCGGGGGGACGGGTCGGGATGAGGGCGGGGAGTGGGGGGTTAGGTAGGGGTGGGGTGTGGGCGGGGAGTGGGGGGGTTAGGTCGGGGTGGGGTGAGGGCGGGGAGTGGGGGGTTAGGTCGGGGTGGGGTGAGGGCGGGGAGTGGGGGGCTAGGTCGGGGTGGGGTGAGGGCGGGGAGTGGGGGGTTAGGTCGGGGTGGGGTGAGGGCGGGGAGTGGGGGGTTAGGTCGGGGTGGGGTGAGGGCGGGGAGTGGGGTGTTAGGTCGGGGTGGGGTGAGGGCGGGTAGGAGGGGGGGGATATCGCCTTCAGCTTATTCTGACGTAAATGTAAAACGGATGCCGCATCTTTATGTTTATGAGACCGTAAAAGACGAGGCAACGCTTCACCGTGTTGCACCATAAGTCGATACCACCACAACCATATACCTGTCCTGTGTTGTACCCCCCCTCCTCTCTCTCTCTCTCTCTCTCTCTCTCTCTCTCTCTCTCATACCCGTGTCACACAGTGGGCCAGGAGGAGTCCAGTCAACACCTCCTCAAATGAACAACTCCCCGACACACCACAACGATGACGCCACCTTCAACACCTTAAATACCACCTGATGCAATAGTCTACCTCTCTCTCTCTCTCCCTCACACACACAAATAGTACTCTGCCTTCCTTCCCTTCCTCCTCTCACAGTACCTATTCCACAGCACCCTATCCCATCATCCCCTTCCCTTACTGACATATGCCACTAACACATTTATACTCCCATAACATAATATTCTCCCAACAATCCCTCTTTTTTCCTCAATCCCCCTCCCACTCCTTCACCCCACCCCACCCACCCACCCAACCCACCCCACCCCACCCACCCCACCCCACCCCCCTCACCAATCGCTTTCCTTATCTTCTCTTCCTCCCTCACATTCTCTTCAACACTACCAATCCCCCGTTCCCTCCCTCACCAACATTTACTCCAACAAAACCCAAAACCAACAATCCCCTGTTCTCACTCCCTCCCTCTTCCTCCCTCACTGACACTTGCCTCCAACACCAACACTCTTGCCCCACAAAACTGTAATGAGTTTGGAATGGCCTCAAAGAAGTTCTCGATCCCTTTGACCGGGAATCTTGTGAGTGAGAGAGAGGGAGAGAGAGAAGGAGAGGGAGAGGGAGAGGGCCAAGGTGGACGATGTTTGTTGTATCCTTCTATTGGGTCGAGAAAAGTTGATTTTATTACGTTGGTCCCTGGAGGAGTTTTGTCCGGAGCTGATAGAGAGGGTAAAGGATAGCTGGAAGTCCTTCTAAGGCGTCCAGGCCGGTCCGAGGAGAGGGGAGAGAGGGAGGGAAAGAGGGCGGTGAGGGAAGGGAGGGAAGATAACTCGTTTTCTGAATAGTCCTGCGTGTGGTTTGACTTCTCAGATATCCATTATTTTTTTTTTTGAAGTGTGTTTGGTGGTGGATAACACACACACACACACACACACACGTACGTCTTTTGTGTGTGTGTGTGTGTGTGTGTGTATTGTTCAGCTCTTTTAAGTCTACTATCTATCTCTCTTTATCTCTCACCCTCTTCTCAGAAACCATCCACCTCAACCCTCCCAACCTGAACATACATCCATTAGTCTGCCCTCACCACCTTACATCACCTCCCCTCTCACACACACCATCCCACTCACTCATATTACCCCTCTCATATATGTCATCCTACCCACTCATTAGCCCACTCACTCACTCACTCACTCACTCACTCACTCGCTCACACACACACTCACTCACTCACTCACTCACTCACCCCTTGCAAACCATTACCCAGAATGACTCCCCCAAAAACAACATTATATCACACCTCTCCCTAGTCTCTCTTCTACCTCGTGTGCTCTGGTAACGAAAGAGTCCCCATATTGACACCCCAGGCAGTCCATCAGCTTTCACCTTGCCACCCACCCCACCCACCCATCCCACCCACCTGACCAGTGTACAGATTGAAGACTAGCCTGAGGTGACAAAACTCTCTCTCTCTCTCTCTCTCTCCACTTATACCTGCAGGAGAAGGGCTTTGTGACTGTACACTGTGTTGTTCCCATCCATACCTGGGAGTCCTTGTGTGTGTGTGTGTGTGTGTGTGTGTGTGTGTGTGTGTGTGTGTGTGTGTGTGTGTGTGTGTGTGTGTGTCCTCAAACGTTTCATTTCCCCAACAAGCAAAATAGTTTACACATTCCTAAGGGTATCGTTTTCAAGAGACACCCTTTCAGCCATGGTTTCAATCAGAGAGAAAATCAAGTCTCCCTCACGTGACAATACGTAGAAGACAAGTCAAAAAGAAAACAATTTCACCCCCACCCCCACACACACCCACACACCCACAATGTCGTGAGTACCACTTGTTACGTCCAGGAGTTCTTGTTTCCTGGACAATTAAGTGGTGCTCCTGTCAATTCAGTTCATCTTTCCTGCTAAAAACAGATAACGAGAGGTTACCTTTTGGGGGGGGGGGGGGATTCCTGGAGTGGTCGTTCCTGCCCCGAGATCAATGACCCCCCCTTAAACAATTTTCGTGGTCGTTTTCTTTCATTCCATTTGGGCTGACGGCTGACGGCTGACGCTGGTGTGGTGTGAGTGTCGTGTTTTGTTTAGCTAGTTTGTGTGTGTTGATGTGAGCTTCCTGCCACAACCACCACCACCACCAACAACCACTACCTAAATTTTCCTTCTACTAAAATTTCACTAAGAGAGAGAGAGAGAGAGAGAGAGAGAGAGAGAGAGAGAGAGAGAGAGAGAGAGAGAGAGAGAGAGAGAGAAAACAATAACATCATAACAACACACCGTGACCACAACAGAAGCCAACCAGAGCTGACAAGAGTTGATCCTTGAATTGTCAGCCTTGTGTCAGCTTTTCTCCCTCTCATTTCCCTCTCATCCTTCTCATTTCCGCTTTCTCTCGACCCTCTTAATTCTTTCTCCCTCTCTCGCCCCATTTCACTCCTTTCATCTTTCACCCCTCTCATTTCCTTCCTACCTTACCTCTTTCGTTTCCCCCCTCTTTCTCTCTTTCTTTCTCATCTCTCACTTATTCTCTTTCTCAATCCCTCTCACTTTCTATCACCCCTCTCACTTCCTATCTCACAGACCTCTCACCTTTTTCCACTCAGTCAGTTCCTCCCTCTCTGACCACTTCAAATATCTTTCTTTGCCCTTCAGCTACCCCACTCGTTTCCTTCTCCCTCTCCCACCTCTGTCTCTCTCGCCTCTTCTTACCTCCCTCTCATCACTTCCCTCTTCCCACTCTTCCACCTCATCACCTCACTATCACGCTCTCACTCTCACCTCGCTTCCTCTCACTATTCTACCTTCCCTCTCACCAGACTATTCCCTCTCTTGTCTTCCTTTCCCCACTCACCCTTCCCTTCCTACCCTCTCTCATCTCCATTCTTCCATTACTCTCCTTTTCCTACTGTTACTTCCCTCTCCATCCGTTTCCCCTCCTCTTCCTCTCCGTTCAATTTCTTCCTTCACTTGACCTCCCTTCTCCCCCACCACCCCTCTCACCCCCCCACCCCTCTCACCCCACCACCTCTCTCACCACACTACCCCTCTCACCCCCCCACCCCTCTCACCCCCCACCCCTCTCACCCCACCACCCCTCTCACCCCACCACCTCTCTCACACCACCCCTCTCACCACACTACCCCTCTCACCCCACCACCCCTCTCACCCCACCACCTCTCTCACCTCACCACCCCTCTCACCCCACCACCTCTCTCACCTCACCACCCCTCTCACCACACCACCCCTCTCACCACACCACCACCTCTCACCACACCACCCCTCTCAACCCCCCACCCCTCTCACCACCCCACCCCTCTCACCCCACCACCACCTCTCACCACACCACCACCTCTCACCACACCACCCCTCTCACCCCACCACCCCTCTCACCACACCTATTCTGCCCTAGCCTCCTCATCCTCTGAAGCGTTCATCCCAAATGCGGCGGACCAATCCTGTAGGTGCGGAAAAAGGCAGAGAAGACCTCAATTTCCTGTGGTTTGCACTTCACTTAACTCACATATAGAGGCGCTCGAGTTAGGGAGAGGTGAGGGAGAGAAGGAGAGGTGAGGGAGAGAAGGAGTTAGGTCTGAAGGGAGGGAGGGAGAAAGGGAAGGAATGAGGGAGGGAGAGGAGAGCAAAACCCTAGGGAGACGTTTGGGAGAGAAGGAAGGAATCAGGGAGAGGAGAGAAGGAGATCGAGCCTTAGTGAGAGGTAAAGGAGGGAAGAATGAAGGAAGGAAGGAGGGAGATAGACAGAACTGAAAGGAGAGAGAGAGAGAGAGAGAGAGAGAGAGAGAGAGAGAGAGAGAGAGGATATCACAGAGGGGTAACACACAGAGGTTAAACTGAATACTAACTCCAAACTTAAAGGTCAATAAAAAATGGCCGCCAAAACTTAACTAAGACGCGTGAAAGATGTGGGAGGGGGAACTTGGACAGACAGACAGACAGACGGACGGACGGATGGGTTGGCGGGCGATGGAACGGGTGGAGGGACGGACAAAGGGACGGGTGCGTTAACGGACGGACGAACATACAGACAGTCCAGGGAAGAAGGAGGAGGGAAGGAACAAGAGAAGGAGACGGAAAAGAAGATGGGAAAAGAAAGGAGAACGAAAGAGAGGCAAGAAAGATATGAAGGCAGAAGAAGAATAAAAGAAGAACGAGGAGAAGCAAGAGACAGAGAGAAAGAGAGAAGGAATAAGAAGAGAATGAAGACAGAGAAATAAGAAGGAACTGAGGAAGGGGAGAGGAAGAAGAAGAAGAAGAAGAGAGAAGAGGAGGAGGGAGTAAGAAGAAGAGAGAGGAAGAGGAGGAGGAGGAGGTGTAGGGGTCAGTGAGTCGTGGGAACTCTTAAACTAGAATTGTGAGGTGGCTGAGTCAGGCAGCTGCAGCAGTGAGAAGCAACTGAAGCGGTGAAGGGGAACAGCTGAAGCGGTGAAGGGGAACAGCTGTAATGGTGAAGCGGTGAGGAGGTACAGCTTCCACCATCTACACCTCCCTGGCCACCACCATCTACACCTCCCTGGCTACCACCATCTACACCCCTCCCTGGCTACCAACACCTACACCTCTCTGGCTACCACCATCTACACTTCCCTGGCTACCACCATCTACACCTCCCTAGCTACCACCATCTACACCTCCCTGGCTACCACCATCTACACCTCCCTGGCTACCACCATCTTCACCTCTCTGGCTACCACCATCTACACCTCCCTGGCTACCACCATCTACACCTCCCTGGCTACCACCATCTACACCTCCCTGGCTACCACCATCTACACCTACCCGGCTACCACCATCTACACCTCCCTGGCTACCAGCATCTACACCTCTCTGGCTACCACCATCTACACCTCCCTGGCTACCACCATCTACACCTCCCTGGCTACCAACATCTACACCTCCCTGGCTACCACCATCTACACCTCCCTGGCTACCACCATCTACACCTCCCTGGCTACCACCATCTACACCTCCCTGGCTACCACCATCTACACCTCCCTGGCTACCACCATCTACACCTCCCTGGCTACCACCATCTACACCTCCCTGGCTACCACCATCTACATACAGATTAAGCAATCAATGGGGGTGGAACGCATTTTGGTCCAACATCCAAACATTGAAGCTTCCAGTCACTTCTTAACGTGTACACAGATGTTTCTTGTACACACACGATTCATACTTGTACACACGCGATTATTACTTGTACACACACGATTCTTACTTAAATACACACAATATTAATATACATATGATTCTTACGTACATACACATAATTACTGTATACATGATTCTAACATGTATACGCACACAAGCCTTACTCGTATACACATGATATATACTTACATACACACGAGGATTCTTGTTTACATACACTAAATTGTTTTGTATATAAGAACTTTATGTTACCTTGTAGAACTAAGATCACTTTTACAATACTAAGTTATTTTTGGCAGATTCTTAAACGTGTGGAGACACACACACACACACACACACACACATATACACCATCCTCGACACCGGCTCCTACTACCACCTGAGATCCCTTGCCCGAGAATTGCTGTTCGACACCACAACCGCATCCAGCCCATACGTGCACGAACTGATCGCTATAAGAACAGCCCAGTCCCAACCATTGTAAAAATTATCAATAACTTGTAATAAACCAGTGTATTCACTCCCAGTAAACACTACTTCTTACACTGTCACTATGTCGAAATGAACTGTAGTTTGAGCTTTTCCCCATCTAGTTATTATATGTCTTATTTGTGTCACTTATGTTACTTGTATATTATTTGTAATTCGTAACCCAGTCCCCAAATATGTAACTGTATATTTTCAGCCTTCTGGCTGCCAAGCTCTTTCAATAAACCGTTAATTATTATTATTATTATTATTATTATTATTAACATATTTTACTCCGAGAAAAACAGCAGAAAAATTACTCGTAAATGGTAAAAGTAAGTCAGGCGAGAAGAGAAAAATAGAGAGACTTGAAGAAAACAGGGAGTGGAAAATTCAATAAAAGTGTGAGTCGAGGGAAGAGGGAGAAACGAGAATGAATGAGCAGAGAAGAAGGGAGAGTGATGGTAGGAGACCGGCGGGGCATCACTAAACGTGGGGAATGAGAGAGAGAGAGAGAGAGAGAGAGAGAGAGAGAGAGAGAGAGAGAGAGAGAGAGAGAGAGAGAGAAGGTAGGTGACATACTCCCTATGCTTTCTGAACACTGCCACAGGTCATCCCTAACTCTTGGTCTGTTTACATTAGCGACACACACACACAAACAACTTGACCCACGTTCGTAGTGTTTAGAATCTCTCTCTCTCTCTCTCTCTCTCTCTCTCTCTCTCTCTCTCTCTCTCTCTCTGCAGTCTTACTTGACCACCAGCTCTTTTATTTCCACGCGGATGGATAGTGGTAGTGGTAGTGGTGGTGGTGATGGTGGTGGTGGTGGTGGTGGTGGTGGTCATGATGAGTCTGGCCTGTTGGTGGTAGTGGTGGTAGGTCAAGTTAGTGGAAGTAGTAGTGGTGGTTGTGGTAGTAGATCTGATTAGTGGTGGTAGTAGTAGTAGTAGTAGTAGTAGTAGTAGTAGTAGACGGTAGAAAGTGAATGCAGCAGCAGAAACAAAACAGAGAGAGAGAGAGAGAGAGAGAGAGAGAGAGAGAGAGAGAGAGAGAGAGAGAGAGAGAGAGAGAGAGAGAGAGGTTGAGTTGATCACACACACACACACACACACACGTCGATTACTGGCAGGCAACACAAGGTGGGTGAGGGGGAAATGAGGACGGCAGACCAGTATAGAGAGGGGAAGATCTGCCATTTGCCCTCTCCACTTGACGTTGCCCCTCTTCTCTCTTCCTCTTGGTTACAAAACACAGAGGGAGACAAAATGGCAAAGGAACTATTTTTTATTTATTTATTTATTTATATATTTATTTATTCTTATTTATTATTATTATTATTATTATTATTATTATTATTATTATTATTATTCTCAGGTTACTAATAATAATACGTGTAAGTTATTATTGGTATTATTATTAACCCTTATATTCACTCTCTGGTTTATTCCTCCATAAATGTCTATCTCTTTAGTCAGTAATGGCGTCTTAATGTATCACTAACCCTCCTCTCATATTTACTTTTCTCTTCTATTCCTTCTCCCTTCCTCTCCTCCAATTCCTTTTCTGTTTCTTTTTCATCATCTTCTTCCTTCGTTTAGATCTTCCATACACACTGATTCACCACCATCTCGTACACACACACACACACACACAGTTACCCCCCCCCTAAGAACTTCTCTGGATCAAACGCGCGTCGCAATTATCGTATGGGTCGGGTCGTTGGGTAGTTAACGGGTCATAATTGTGGGTTAATGGGTGTAGGAGCGGCAGCAGCTGGTTAACAGTGGAGTGTAAACGTGTGGCAGGTTATGGCGTTCATGAGGGGACGTCAGGTGGTGAGGTGATCCTGCAGGTGTGTGTGTGTGTGTGTGTGTGGAGGGGGGGAGAAACACACACACACACACACACACACACACACACACACACACACACACACACACACATCTCAGAAATTCAATAAAAAAATATAAAAAAAACAATAACAACAAATAAACAGACGAAATTGACAATAAAAATTTTCAGGAATATGTAATTGTTGTGAACAGTGAAATTGAGAGCAGCAATAGTCTAGTTTACAAACACAAAAACTACCGTAAACGACTCTAATACCATTTACATAACCGATCCAATTTAAATTACATAAAGACACCTCGACTGGAAACTGCCTCCAATTACAGCAATTAAAAGGAACAAACACACCCCCCCCTAATCCCCCCCACACATACACCCCCACTCTAATCCCTTCCCC
>CAUDMG010003860.1:32500-55000 GCA_958450375.1 Homarus gammarus
CCAACAACAACCACCACATTACTTAGAGGACACAAAAGGGTTACACAAGAGGCAATAATTAATTGTTTTTATCAACATTAACTTGAGAATAGGAGTAAAATAGGAGCTAATTAACATATATATATAAACCCTCTTAACTACGTGTAAGATAATTAGGTGGTATGATCGCCTTAAACAGGAGTTAAATTAATTATTATTCAACTTAAAATAATGTGATATAATTACATGGGAGGTAAATTAGTCTACAGCATCATTAATTATATGTATGTGTGTGTGTGTGTTAGTGTGAATGTATGTATATGTGCGTCTCAGTGTACATACATGTATTTTCTAACCTAAAACACACACACACACACACACTGGCCCCTCTGTAGCACTGCATTCACTCCTAAACAAAACACCAAAAGCAAATTTCATCCACGACATTCAATAACGAAGGCTATTTTTTGCACTGAAATTTGTGACGAAAAAAAAAAAAATAGCAAAATGAATAAACAAGAATTAACAACTATGAAAAAAATAGAGTCGGTCTTTTTTATTTTGTTTAATCAAGTGAATGACAAGAGAGAAAAAGAGAATTACTGGCGAAGGGAGAGAAGTAAATAAAAGAGGGAGAGGAGAATGAAGGAAGGGGAGAAGAGAGAGTAGAGGGAGAGAGAGAGAGAGAGAGAGAGAGAGAGAGAGAGAGAGAGAGAGAGAGAGAGAGAGAGAGAGAGAGAGAGAGAGAGAGAGAGAGAGAGTCGTGTTAGAGAAGGGGGCAAAGAATCAACACATTCCTTCACACACACACACACACACACACACCACACACGCACACACACACACACACACACACTTACGAAAACTCTTAAACGAATCTTAACTAAAAAGAACGAAAACTTCACTACACAACGTTCACTTACCAAAAAATAACTAAATAAATATATATACAAAAATTACCAAAAAAATTACAAAAACATCCAATTAAAAATCAAAATACGAAACCTAAATGAAAAAAAAAATAAATCACCTTCATTTACATACAGAGGCTCATGAACGGTAATGAATGAATGAAGAAAGAAGATTTTTTTATTCCTATCACCTCTCGTTTACGTTCGTCGGCTCAATGAACGGCCCTCCTGAGGTCTCCTGTGAAGCTTTGTCCCCATGCAAATTTCTTGATGGTGTCTCGTGATCGTCACCCTATCAGCCACTGTTGTAAATTAGTCCACCCCCATCACACCCACTCACACACACACACACACACACACACACACACACACACACACACACACACACACACACCCCCAATCACACCCACTCACACTCACACACACACACACACACACACACACACACACACACACACACACACACACCAGTCCACCCAGCGGTAAATGTCACCCCCTAGCCACCCACCAACTCGCCCGCCCACCCCATGAGAGAGAGAGAGAGAGAGAGAGAGAGAGAGAGAGAGAGAGAGAGAGAGAGAGAGAGAGAGAGAGATTACCATAGTGACACAAGCTCTAGTCTCTCTCTCTCTCTCAGTCACAAGGTACCATTAGCCTGAGTAGGTACAGTGGTGTTAGAACTCCAATGCATCCAATGGTTTAATCAAGGCAAAGGGGTTTAAATCCTCTGACCTCCTCCCCCCCCCCCCCTCTCCTGTGTGAGTGTACTTAATTGTTTGTTTATGTCACTTTTATATTTCATTGTTCTGTGTGTGTGTGTGTGTGTGTGTGTGTGTGTGGGTGGTGGGTGTGGTGGGTGGGTGGGTGGGTGGGTGGGTGGGTGTGTGTGTGTGTGTGTGTATGTGTGTGTGTGTGTGTGTGTGTGTGTGTGTGTGTATGTGTGTGTGTGTGTGTGTGTGTGTGTGTGTGTGTGGGTGGGTGGGTGGGTGGTGGGTGGGTGTGTGTGTGTGTGTGTGTGTGGGTGGGTGGGTGGGTGGGTGGGTGTGTGTGTGTGTGTGTGTGTGTTATTGTTAGTAGTATTGTTATTGCTTTATTATTATTATTATTATTACTAATTAATAACAAGTATTCATTAAGACTATGAATGCACTTTAAACTAATAATTATCCTGAATAACAATATTTACTCAGACAGGCACTCAGACAGACTGTGACCTCAACAGTGAGCATCAAACCTCACTAACTGCCACTACAATAAACTCCCATAAATACAACAATTGTCCTTGTAATTAATTCCAGTTGAGTAAATCATCTAGTTTAATATTTTACGTCTTATTAAAACTGTATCTTGTATTACAGGTACAGGCTTCACCGTGTATTGTTAATGAGTAGGAAAGTCTATGAAATCTGTTCCCTGTTACAGACACTATCCAAAGTTTTCAATTATTTATAACCTATCTGTCCAGGGTAATATGTGACGCTTTAGTTATATACTGCTGTTAGCGCTCGAGGAAGACCCAGTATTTGTGCAGTATTTAATCTCTTGTTGAATATTATTGGTGGATCATTGGTGAAATTAAACAAACTCTGGGTAACACTTCAACACCTCTACAGTACATAGTAACCCATTCACTGACTAACTGGACCCAACCAAGTCCCAGTTACTGATTAGGAGATTAAATGACCATCCTAAACACTCCCAGTCACCACTCACTGACTAACTGGACCCAACCAAATCCCAGTTACTGATTAGGAGATTAACTGACCATCCTATACACTCCCAGTCACAAAACGAGTCCCCTTACTAGCGTGCCAATTTACCGAAGTTTGACTAAGGTGGTGACAATACAAAATAAGACACCCACCTACAGTGACACCATCATACAGGTGGTATGGTGACGTCTCTTAATATGAAGGTAATGATGCTTAAAACCTCCTGCTGACATCCTTTTCCCCTCCCCTCCCCTCCCCTCCCCTCCCCTCCTCTCCCTTCCCTTCCCCTCCCTCAGCCCTTAACTGTAACCTTTGACCTTTGACCTAATTTCATATCACAGAAAAATACTTCACAATAGCAAGTAAAATCTGTATCTCTAAAACAAACTTTCATATAACGTGTTGTATTCGTATAGCGAACATTCGTGTAGTGGAAATTCGTATAGTGAGATTCGTATAGTGAAATTCGTAGAGTGAAAACCCGATACAATATATTATGTACTATATAGTGTAGAACCGCTGGAATGAAGGAGACTCTCTTTAATAACTAACACGTCGATACCAGCAGCTACCTTCATTTAATATTCAGGTAATGAATCAAAAATAAGTACCTGGTGTGTGTGTGTGTGTGTGTGTGTGTGTGTGTGTGTGTGTGTGTGTGTGTGTGTGTGTGTGTGAGCCAGGTGTCAGGGTATATAGCGGGTGTATGGCAAGCTTAACCAACCTGATACTATCATGATATATACAGTACAGGGTGTCCCAGAAAATATATATATACCCTGACTTACATTTTCCTGAGCCACCCTATAAGGCAGCCTGTATAACCTATTTCTGAGCCACCCTGTAAGACAAGGTGTATACATTTTTCTGAGACACCCTGAACCCTGATATACGTATAGAGAAAAATTAAGAACTGGAGCTTAATAATACTAAACAATTAAGAAAATAGCTTCTTTACATTACTAGCTTAAAACACGAGAAGAAAGCTAACCCTGGGTAACACACCACACTACTAGGACCAGTTTGTCCTAGTTTAATTACTAACCTATATACACAAGACGTTTTTTATAATACAGAATAAAAAAAAATAATATAATTCAAAATATAACAACATCCTCCTCCCAGAACACTTCACTAACCTAACCTAACCTAACCTAACCTAACCTGACCTAAACCTAACCTAACCCTAAACCTAACCTAACCTAACCTAACCTAAACCTAACCTAACCTAACCTAAACCTAACCAAAAACTAAACCTAAACCTAACCTAACCTAAACCTAACCTAACCTAACCTAAACCTAACCTAACCTGATCTAAACCTAACCTCTTTCAATAATATAACTTGTGAATTCTTTTGTTTTTACTTTTAACAAATAATTCAACAGAAACATAATTGCCTTTAGGAAAAATACAAAACAAATACATTTATATATCTAACAAAGTCATTAACCTTTTCTCTCTATATATATATAACAAAAAAACACCTGTAATATTAACCTTTTAACCTTATCTATAACACCTGTAATAATTAACCTTAACTAACTCTCTTAATTACACCTTTACCACACAATAACACACATGTCACAACTCACCTTTAATTAATAGATAAAATCACCAGTAGCCAAAACTCACCTCAGAGGTAAGTTCACTATAGGTAAAATATAAAAACTTGTATTTTATAATCAGGTTATTTAATTCACCTTTTTTTTATTAATTACTCAAATCTGCGTGATAATAATTCCCACAGGTAAACACAAAATAATCATAACACAAACACCTACAAGTGCTTATATTTTCCTTTTATTTTCCAAGGTTAATAAAAGGTTTCATCTCTCTACCGCTACACGTAAACACAAGCATGAGTCTCTTTTGTTTTTACCTTCCCATAATGGTTAGCAAAACAACAGGGCGGTGCTGCTTACACTTTCCCTTGGGTTAAAAATCAGTCCGTATTTCGTGTTTTCCCGGAATTGAGTTTCACCTTCTAAAAGTCTCCCCTCTGAGTCGTTATTATACTATCACCACCTTCCTTCCCTCTTCACCTCACACTAACACCACCACCTTCCTTCCTTCCCTCACCCCCACACTATCACCACTTTCCCTCCTTCACACACAAGCAAAGTCTGAAATTCCTTACTTAAAAGCTTTTCTGACCCATGATGTTCTCTCTGGTAGGGACACCGGAGCCGAACCACATCCCCGCTGCTAAATGTAATCCCACTCAACTTACTGTAACAATAGATAAGCCAGACGGCAAGGAAAATGCACCGCAACTGTACCCTGTAAGAAATTCAACCTGCAACCCCCCCTCCCCCTCCCCCACCCCCACCCCCTCTCACACTACCCCGCTCCTCCCCCTCCAAAAAATATCTTTATAAAAATTTCTGGCTGGGATGGTGGGCGTTTGGGAGCCTCAACAAAACATAAGAAGCATCACGGACCTTTAAAACTTCTTAGGAGGAGGAGGAGGAGGAGGAGGAAGGGTAGGAAGGAGGAGGAGGAGAAGGGGGAGGGAGAGGGGGGGGGAAGGTGGGGGTGATACATGTGTTTTGTTTTCCTTGATAGGGAAAAAATCGGATTTTAGGTCAGGTTGTACCATTAGCTCGCGTTCATTACTCACAATTATGTGTTTTGGTGCCGGGAGAGGAACTTACCGCCCTGACCCCCACCCAGAGAAAAGTTCCTCTCGTCTTTAGTTCCTCTGGTTATCGTCAGCCACTGTTACTTCACGTCAGCTCCCAAGTCGTCTTAGGGTCTCGTTCTACGCTCAGTTCTCCCTACTTGTGTATTTAAGTGACTCTTAAGTGAACCCAGTACAGTTCTTAAGTAAACTGAGGGAATCAAGTGGTGAACAATGAGACTGTCGCAGGTGAACGAATCAATATGGTAAGGGGTGAAGTAAAGGGGGTAATTACATCAGGAAAAGTTGTTCAGATTTGTCTGATCATTAACGGCGGCCAAAAACTCCCAACTTTGCAATCTTATTTCTGGTAATGTTATTGTTAGGGAAGCGTCGTCTTCCTCCCTCCATGTATGTATGTATGTATGTATATGTATGCATGTTGAGATCGGCTCCAGCCTCCCTCACATCAACACCACCTGATGAAATATTGACAATTTATTCGCGTTTCATCTATCTTACACCACCTGGCTGAGGTACACCTTGTAAACTATGCACACGGCGGCCCCCCCAACCCGAGAGAGAGGTGGCTGAGAGAGAGAGGTGGCTGAGAGAGAGCGGTGGCTGAGAGAGAGCGGGGTGGCTGAGAGAGAGCGGTGGCTGAGAGAGAGCGGGGTGGCTGAGAGAGAGAGGTGGCTGAGAGAGAGCGGTGGCTGAGAGAGAGCGGTGGCTGAGAGAGAGCGGTGGCTGAGAGAGAGAGGTGGCTGAGAGAGAGAGGTGGCTGAGAGAGAGAGGTGGCTGAGAGAGAACGGGGTGGCTGAGAGAGAGAGGTGGCTGAGAGAGAGCGGTGGCTGAGAGAGAGCGGTGGCTGAGAGAGAGAGGTGGCTGAGAGAGAGAGGTGGCTGAGAGAGAGCGGTGGCTGAGAGAGAGCGGTGGCTGAGAGAGAGCGGTGGCTGAGAGAGAGCGGTGGCTGAGAGAGAGAGGTGGCTGAGAGAGAGCGGTGGCTGAGAGAGAGGTGGCTGAGAGAGAGAGGTGGCTGAGAGAGAGAGGTGGCTGAGAGAGAGCGGTGGCTGAGAGAGAGCGGTGGCTGAGAGAGAGAGGTGGCTGAGAGAGCGGTGGCTGAGAGAGAGCGGTGGCTGAGAGAGAGAGGTGGCTGAGAGAGAGCGGTGGCTGAGAGAGAGCGGTGGCTGAGAGAGAGCGGGGTGGCTGAGAGAGAGCGGTGGCTGAGAGAGAGCGGTGGCTGAGAGAGAGAGGTGGCTGAGAGAGCGGTGGCTGAGAGAGAGCGGTGGCTGAGAGAGCGGTGGCTGAGAGAGAGAGGTGGCTGAGAGAGAGTGGTGGCTGAGAGAGAGGTGGCTGAGAGAGAGCGGTGGCTGAGAGAGAGAGGTGGCTGAGAGAGAGCGGTGGCTGAGAGAGAGAGGTGGCTGAGAGAGAGCGGTGGCTGAGAGAGAGAGGTGGCTGAGAGAGAGGTGGCTGAGAGAGAGTGGTGGCTGAGAGAGAGGTGGCTGAGAGAGAGCGGTGGCTGAGAGAGAGAGGTGGCTGAGAGAGAGTGGTGACTGAGAGAGAGGTGGCTGAGAGAGAGAGGTGGCTGAGAGCGGTGGCTGAGATTAAACACCGACTGATAAATAAAGATAAAGAAAATGGTCTGTTTATCAAGTGTGTGTGTGTGTGTGTGTGTGTGTGTGTGTGTGTGTGTGTGTGTGTGTGTGTAAAATCTCAAAACTACAGGAAACAAAAATAGACAGACAGACACGCGACTCTGAAAATCATTGGCCACGAGAGAGAGAGAGAGAGAGAGAGAGAGAGAGAGAGAGAGAGAGAGAGAGATTCATATATTTTCAGGACAGTATTTAATGACTTGTGTAACGAAGTCAACACACACACACACACACACACACACACACACACACACACACAGGCAACATAGTGAAAACTCCGAGATGAGTCGAAAAGTTTACAAATATCCAGGCAGTTCACTCACATAAATATGTAGGTGATGGCTGACACACCTCCATGACCGGCCAAATAACACAATTTCTTGCTGAGCCGACAAACACATGGGTTGTGGAGGAGGGGGGGGGCGGAGAGGGTGAGGGGGAGGTGAGGGAGGGTGGAGAGGGGGATGGGGGTAGGGGAGGGGTGGTCGACCTACAGTAGAGTTCGATAAAGAGCTTGACGATGTGATGCAATCCTGAGGACACCTGACCATACCCTCCACTTCGTCTTCCTCCTCCTCCTCCTCCTCTTCTGCCTCCTCTTCCTCCTCCTCCTCCTCCTTTTCTTCCTCCCTTGCCAACCACGACCTAGTGACTATTGGTTGGGTAGGAAGAGAGTGCTGATAGTCTCTCTCTCTCTCTCTCTCTCTCTCTCTCTCTCTCTCTCTCCCGTGTGTGCGTGTGTGTGTGTGTGTGTGTGTGTGTGTCTGAAATACAGTAGTACCATAATTTTAGAGGCATTTTTCTTCTTATACATTTTTGACGGTCACTATTACTACAACTTAATTCTGTTTCCTCAACCAATATTATATAAACCTTTTCCCCTACACCCTATTGCACCGTATATAACGCATTATTATAATTTATATACTCCAGCCAGCGAACACTAACCCAACCCTATATATCTATACCCCAGCGAGCGAACCACCACATTCGAACCAACAAACCACTAAGTGTTGAAGACTCTGAACCCCTGAACCAATACCTCCCGAACACAATACGAGAATTCTGCACATTCCTCAGCAAATGACTTTTAGGTCGAGGGGGGGGGGGGGGGGGGGAAGGGGCAGCCAAGCGAACCTCACCCTTAGTGTTATATGGTATTAAGGGTCGTTCTTGTAGCCGCTGTGTGGGGGTGTGAAGGCAGTGCTCGATATCGTTTTTGGGTGTTTTTTTTTGTGGTTGCTTAAATACGTAGAGAGAGAGAGAGAGAGAGAGAGAGAGAGAGAGAGAGAGAGAGAGAGAGAGAGAGACTAACTCACCCACATATCACCAGAGCGTAACCTTGATCTATCACTCACCTCGCTGTCAGTATAAAACAAAATTAATCACGTCAAAAACAATAAGAGACAAGCCAAATATGCATATACCCGTTCCTAGCACTCACAGCAACAGCTAGGACTAAATATACCAGTTCCTAGCACTCACAGCAACAGCTAGGACTAAATATACCAGTTCCTAGCACTCACAGCAACAGCTAGGACTAAATACACCCGTTCCTAGCACTCACAGCCACAGCTAGGACTAAATATACCCGTTCCTAGCACTCACAGCCACAGCTAGGACTAAATATACCCGTTCCTAGCACTCACAGCCACAGCTAGGACTAAATATACCCGTTCCTAGCACTCACAGCCACAGCTAGGACTAAAAACACCCGTTCCTAACACTCACAGCCACAGCTAGGACTAAAAACACCCGTTCCTAGCACTCACAGCCACAGCTAGGACTAAATATACCCGTTCCTAGCACTCACAGCCACAGCTAGGACTAAATATAGCCGTTCCTAGCACTCACAGCCACAGCTAGGACTAAATATACCCGTTCCTAGCACTCACAGCCACAGCTAGGACTAAATATACCCGTTCCTAGCACTCACAGCCACAGCTAGGACTAAATATACCCGTTCCTAGCACTCACAGCCACAGCTAGGACTAAATATACCAGTTCCTAGCACTCACAGCCACAGCTAGGACTAAATATACCAGTTCCTAGCACGCCAACACCCATCAGTCCTCGGTCCAACTCGGGTAAAACCATTATCAATCTCATCAGTCAATGAACCCAACATCGAAATTTTGGCCACACGTTCCTAGCATTCCCAAACCTCAACGTGGAGGTGATCATCCAACCTTGGCACTCCTAGGCACATCAAGAAAGATCCACTCCTAGCAAAAATTAAATAATGTACTCTTTTGGCATCTTGTAAAACCCCAGCCTAGCATCTGAGGAGACTAAGGTCATCTATTCCTAGGGCCCTCAGCACTAAAGGAGACAAAGATCATCCATTCCTAGGGCCCTCAGCTACTCATGGAGACAAAGTTCCTCCATTCTTAGAGCCCTTAGCACCCACCTACATCCAACTATGTTACTCAGGTCACCCAGTCCCAGCAACCCATCTAGCCTAGCATTTCTCCACACCGTTACCCTATTATCCCAGGCTGATACAGTTTACCCTTAAATCCTAGCTAGCCTGCCCCCTCCCCCCCCCCACCCCTTCTCCCTCTGAGGCCAGCACACTAACCACAGTGACGCCTGAAATTCTGGCTAACTCGCTTCTCACCGTCAGCATATCGGGGAAGAGAGGAGGGAGAGGGGAAAGAGGGGGAAAAGAGAGGGAGGGGGATGAGGGGAGGAGAGTGGGGGGGGGGGAGGTGAGAGATATTCCCCTCGATAGATCTTCCTCACAGTTCGATTATCTTCGCTCGCGCCGCCGACGATTGAAAATAATGAGGACGTTCGGATTTGTGTGTCAGGGTGTTCCTAAACTCCTACAGCCGGGGATCCTACACGGTCTTGCTGGCAGAGGGAGGGACGATGAGAGGTTAGGTTAAGTCAGAATAGGTTAGGTTAGGTTAGGTTAAGTCAGAATAGGTCAGGTCAGGTCAGGTCAGGGCAGGTCAGGGCAGGTCAGGTCAGGTCAGGTCAAGTCAGGTTAGGTTAGCACTCTTTACAAGGTTGAGCACTAGTTCCAAAACAGTGAAGAGGTTAAAAACAACAACAAAAATCCCCCAGTTTGTCATTCCTGTAGACAAAATCCTCAATATTTCTGTGATGTCAATTTTTTTTCATCTGGGTGATCACAAAAAACAAAGGTTATATAAGACACCACAGCTGGGACGCCTGCCATAATATCTCAGCTTCAAGTCCTGCTGTGATACTTTCCAATATAGTGTTTGAGCTGCGACTTCCGGCACTATATCTCAGCGAAGAATCATTTTGTTTTTATTTTTCATGTATTTTTTATTTTTTATTTTTTTGAAAGGGAGAGAGAGAGAGAGAGAGAGGGGGAGAGGGAGAAGAGGGAGAGGGAGAATGAAAGGGAGATGAAAAAAAAATTACAACAAAAACGTTTTAGAAACTCTTCCCAAACAGAGTATTTCACTTCTTTGTCATTTACTGAATAGATTTTACTTTCATTTTTTACGTAATTTCAATCGGTGTATAATTTTTTTTTCTAGGAAGCTTTAACGAGATGTATGTTGGATCGCTACTACTATGAGATAAGTGACAGATCTACCACCATATATTAATTTTCTGTCTGTCTGTCTGTCTGTCTGTCTTTACATTACATTTATCTGTACTACTTTTCAATTCTCACTCATTCCCACTTCTATATATTTCTCTGACTGACTGACTGACTGACTGACTGACTGATTAACGTCAGATATGTGCACGGTGTCGCCTCTGAGTTCAGTGACATCCTTCTGACGTGAGATAAAAAAAAGATGTCAAAACGTATTCCATGACCCCAGATTGAAGGGTTAATAGGTTTAGTACTATACTGAATGGCTCTAGGTTAATTAGGCCCTCTCTTGTCCAATTAGAAACCTTAAGTTAACCTAAATTACACACTGATACCTGGGGTTCTGTTAGGACGAAAGCCTCTTACGATTAGGGTCTATTATGGTAGGATATTAGGATTGGGGCCCATTAGGACGAGGGGCTATTATAAGGGGCCTATTAGAAAGGGCCGATTAAGACTTTTTGGTTTTATTCATCAAGCGGGTCATTTTTGTTGTTGGCACTCTGAGTATGATAAACACACACACACACACACACACACACACACACACACACACACCTACGATTGCACATGGCAGTCTAGTTAACAATTACACTCACCGTTTTACAGTAAAATATTAATAAAAGAATGTGTGTGTGTGTGTGTATAAAATGTCTACATGTATACAACTGGGTATACAGTACACAGCGCTGAGGATGTATGTAAACAATGAATACACACACACACTCTCTCTCTCTCTCTCTCTTTCACTCTATCTCTCTCTCTCTCTGGTACACAATGCGGGTATCAACACAACACAACACGGAAGCCCAACACTCGACCTATCAAATTGAAAACCAGAAAATTGAAAGAAGCCAAAAGTGGAAAATAACACCAAACAAAAGAGAAAAAATGGATAAAAATGAACAAAAACAAAGGAAGTGAATGATGAATGCAAGAAATATGAAAAAAAAGAGGATAACAATGATAAACGTAATAATAATGGATAAATATGAATAACAATAACAGTAAATAATGGCAGCAATAGAGAGAGATGAAGAAGATAACCAAACAATAATACAAATAAAAAAGGAATTTAAAAGGAATTATACACAAACGAAAAAAACGCAACACTAATATAAAAAAAAACAGCGAATAAGAATAATTAAATAAAAACAATAAAGAGAAACAACAGAAGAAGAAAACAACGATAAAATAGGAATTAAGAGGGAAATGGACGTAGAAAAATAAATACAAAATGAATAAGAAAAAAACTAAAACCCTAACAGGAAATAGCAAAGAATGAACCGACCTAAATTTTTTTGATAAAGAAAAAGAATTAGCAAGGATGGATAATAAAAGAGGGAGGCAGCATAGGAACAACGAAACAGTGCACAGAGAAGAAAAAAATATGACGAACAAAGGAATAAGGGATAAACACCAATTTCCTTTCTTTTATTACACACACACACATACGCTGAGAGAGAGAGAGAGAGAGAGAGAGAGAGAGAGAGAGAGAGAGAGAGAGAGAGAGAGAGAGAGAGAGAGCTGTCACCAGGATCATCAGAGCTGACTCACCACTACACCTTGTCTTAGTGGTGACTAAACCCGCCCCTCCCCCTCTTGAGGAAGATGAGAGAGGGAGGGGGAGTGGGGGGAGGGGAAGAGGTAGGAGAAGGAGGGGGGGGTAGGAGGAGGAGGAGGATTATGAATGGCGGAAGAGGAGATTAGAGAAGGATGAGAAGCATAATACGGGAAAGAGAAGAAGAAGGAGGAGGAGGATGAGGAAGACAAATAAGAAGAGGAAAGAGATGGGAAAAGAAGACATGGAAATAGACAAAAGGTGAAAAGAGGAAGGAAGGAAAATATGGAAAAGATGGAAGAGATAAAATGAAGAAGTAAGAAAATTGAGAGTGGGGTAAAAAATGTGAAAGAGATGAATGTGAGAAGGAGAGGAGAAACAGAGAGAAGATGAAGAAGGAAGAGATTAATGGAAGCGGGAGAAATAGAAAAAAAAATTAAGATTATTTTAAACGACAAATTATGTTGCTAATGAAGATATAAATGGATTGTTTACACACACAGACACACACACACACACACACACACACACACAGACATATTCTTATACATAATGTAGTTAAAAAATTGAAAGGTGAGAAAGGAAACGCTGACAGACAAACAGACAGACAGACAAAACAGACAGACAGACAGACAGACAAAAACAGACAGACAGAGACATAATTCGTGATTCAGGTCGTCCAGCAGGTCTCAATTCAGACGAGGTAGGAGAGGGGTAAGAGGGGTAGAGAAGGGGGATGAGGGGTCAGAAAGAGGGAAGGAGAGGGGAGAGAGGGAGGGGAGGAGAGTTGAGCCTCAAGGGACATGTTCCACGCACTCGGGATTATCTCAAGTCCCGAAATATATTGTTAGGAGATAGAGATTACGTAGTATTGTTATATTGTGGTATTTTTTTCATTAATTTCTATATCAACTTTTCTTCTTCTGTTGTTGCCTCACACACCGGCCCTCCCTCACTCACCTGCCTACGTATGACTCTCTCTCTCTCTCTCTCTCTCTCTCTCTCTCTCTCTCTCTCGTTTTCGCTTTCTTTCCTTTTTTACTCGCTTTCTTTCGTGTTTTCTATCTTTCTCTTCATTTTTTTTCCTCTCTCTCTCTCTCTCTCTCTCTCTCTCTTCCATCTCTCACTTTATCTCATGTCTGTCAGATTGTGGATATCTCTCAAAACCTGCTTCTCTTTCTCTCAAGAACACGATACTTACCTGAACACACACACACACACACACACACACACACACACACACACACACACACACACACTCCATTTAACCCCAAACTTTGAAATCATTTTTAATACGCACTTTTAAAACACACATTTTTTTTTTTACACCATAAAATTCTCACTCAAAGTATAACCACTTTCGTCTTAAGATGTGTTTGGATATTAATTTTTTTATTATTCTCGACCAAACTTTCAAAACTTTCTCACGGGGAAAGTTTTAAGGGACTTCACTTCACAATTGTCTTCTACAACACACAGGTAATGTCTCTAAAAAATATATATATCTATTGTAATTTTTTTTAACAAATTTCAAACTTTTTTAGATTTTTTTTATACTTTTATTTATCAACATTGAAAACAAATTAGTCAGGATATTTTTTAGTCTTTAGGTTAGGTTAGGTTAGGTTAGGTTAGGGGTAGATTAGGTTAGGTTAGGTTAGGGGTAGATTAGG
Source organism: Homarus gammarus (assembly GCA_958450375.1). NCBI lineage: Eukaryota > Metazoa > Arthropoda > Malacostraca > Decapoda > Nephropidae > Homarus > Homarus gammarus. Next base: position 46,196 of record CAUDMG010003860.1, read on the forward strand.
TTAGGTTAGGTTAGGGGTAGATTAGGTTAGGTTAGACCAAGTCATGTTAAGGGTAAATCAGAGGGGAAGTCAAATGGTGGGTCACGGGAGGTCACGGGAGGTCAGGGGTAGGTCACGGGAGGTCAAGGGGAGGTCAAGTGAGGTTCTGAGTCGAGGTCCAAGAATTAGCGCGTCACGATCAGGTCTTAAATTATTATCAACATAAATCTGCTCAGGTTATGTGCCAGAGAGAGAGAGAGAGAGAGAGAGAGAGAGAGAGAGAGAGAGAGAGAGAGAGAGAGAGAGAGCAGCTCAAGTCCCCAGTGTTTGGTTGGATAATTGAAAGTAGATCTCACTCAATCCTACTGTGTAAGTCAACCAGAGGCGAGGTCAGTCTCCTCCCTCTTCTGGAAGGTGGAATATCTCTCTCTCTCTCTCTCTCTCTCTCTCTCTCTCTCTCTCTCTCTCTCTCTCTCTCTCTCTCTCTCTTAAATCTTAGACGATAGCAATGAGAGGGATATACACACACACACACACACACATACACACACACACCCACACATACACACATACACACACATAAACACATACACAAAATGAATAAGCTGGCAACGACAAGAAGAGACGAAGCACCACCACTACCACCACAACCACCATCTATTCCTACCACCAACATCTACTACCCCATCTTATCACCACCACTACCACTATCCATAAAATCCACAACTGTCATTACTCTTAACATCTACCACCACTACCACCCACCAGCACCACTACCAACCACCAGCACCACAACCACCACACTACCACCACGACTGTCACCTACAACCACCTACCATCTATATTAACACCTACAGACAGACAGACAGACAGACCTATATACACTATAACACATATATATATACCATATTAAGGAAACCATCTGAGAATTTACAAAAGAGGCAAAAAAAAGGCATTGTTGATTATACAAAACTGTTGCCATGTCGTGCCAGCTGCAGCAAGATGGAATGACTGTGTTTTCGTTTTTTTTTTCTTTTTTAAATCTTTTTTGTGTTGTGTTCACTTGTTGCAAAATTTCACCATTTCTGGATTTTTTTTCGTTTTTATTTTTTTTTATTTTTGAATGTTATTTTTTTTTCCTTGATGAGAGAGAAAGATAAATAGAGAGAGAGAGAGAGAGAGAGAGAGAGAGAGAGAGAGAGAGAGAGAGAGAGAGTAATATGAAACTGATAGAATTATTTAAGTTACAAGATAAGAAAGAAAGAAAGAAAGAAAGAAAGAAAGAAAGAAAGAAAGAAAGAAAATAAATAAAGAGCAATAAATAAATAAAGAAAAAACCCACTACCTTCCACCCCACAAAAAAAAAAAAAAAAAATTCAAAATACAAATAAAATAATAAAACATAAAATAGACAAATCATCACCAACTTCCCTCCCCCAAAATATGATAAATCAGGCAATAATTAAGAAACATTTAAGAGGGTAAACTTAATTTGTAAAAGACTTGGGTCGCCTTTCATAACTGTGTATCAACTCAATTGCCTGCGACAAATTACGTGTAGAGGAGAACGATGATCAAAGTGGTAGTGTGGGAGCCATGATGATTGGTTTCCGACTTGTCAACACTTTTCACTGTGACTGATGCTGTGTGTGTGTGTGTGTGTGTGTGTGTGTGTGTGAGAGAGTGTGTGTGAGAGAGTGTGTGTGTGTGTGTGTGTGACTGATGCTGTGTGTGTGTGTGTGTGTGTGTGTGTGTGTGTGGTGTGTGACTGATGCTGTGTGTGTGTGTGTGTGTGTGTGTGTGTGTGTGTGACTGATGCTGTGTGTGTGTGTGTGTGTGACTGATGCTGTGTGTGTGTGTGTGTGTGTGTGTGACTGATGCTGTGTGTGTGTGTGTGTGTGTGTATTAGGGTTGTGGGTGGTGGAGCGGTTGTGTATATGTGTGTTTATGTAACTATGTATGTGTTAACGTGTGTATGTGTGTTTGTGTATGTGTGTGTATAAGAGAAATAACTATGTATCCACCGTTTATATGGATGAAATATGCAAGCGAAAGAACGCCAGCGCGGGCAGAAGCAAAAAAAACAAAAGTCTTGTATAGGTTATCATTCGCCGGCAGTGGTCAGCGTAGAGACGATGGGACGCCAGACTCTTGTTCACCCGTGCTGGCGCTGTGTTCGCTTGGGTATAGGGGTTCGACTGTCTCCTGTTTTTGAGATTCACGAGGAGAGACAGAGAGAGAGATAGAGACAGAGGAAGAGACCGATAGAAAGATAGAGGTATATAGAGAGATTCAGAGAGAGAGAGAGAGAGAGAGAGAGAGAGAGAGAGAGAGAGAGAGAGAGAGAGAACACAAACACATACACACACACACACACACACACACACCCTCTTAGCTTGGGCCAAACACCGCCATAATGTCAACTTTAAGGAAGAATTAGGACGACCAAAGTTCCCTCCAAAACAAGACGCTAACCTAAAATATGCCGGGTGGGTCGTCCTGTAATATGCCGGGTAGGTCGTCCTGTAATATGCCGGGTAGGTCGTCCTGTAATATGCCGGGTGGGTCGTCCTGTAATATGCCTGGTAGGTCGTCCTGTAATATGCCGGGTAGGTCGTCCTGTAATATGCCGGGTAGGTCGTCCTGTAATATGCCGGGTAGGTCGTCCTGTAATATGCCAGGTAGGTCGTCCTGTAATATGCCGGGTAGGTCGTCCTGTAATATGCCGGGTAGGTCGTCCAGTAATATGCCGGGTAGGTCGTACAGTAATATGCCGGGCGGGTTGTAATAATAATAATAAATAAAATATATAAATAAATAATAAAGATAAATAAATAAAATAAAATAATTAAATAATAAAATAAATAATAAAATAAATAAATAAATAAATAAAATAACAATATCAACAATAAAAGAAAATGAATAAAAACAAAGGAATCACGACAACAAATACCAACTCGAAAATAAAATCAAGCGAAACACACACACACACACACACACACACACACACACGACTTAACAAACATGACTTAATAACCTTTAGAAAAAAAAATGAGCCAAGACGAAAAAAAAAAATTCCCAAGATTATTTTTTTTGAGGATGTGGTAGGATAGTAATGGTGGTGTGGTGGTGGTAGTAGTGTGGTGGTGGTGGTGGTGGTAGGGTGGTGGTGGTAGTGTGGTGGTGGTGTGGTGGTGGTGGTAGTGTGGTGGTGTGGTAGGCTAGAGATACGATCCCCCGGGGCGAGCGACCAGTTTCACTTGGGTAATCCTTTATAGATGTGACGGGACCTCCTAAACTTGAGAATATCTCCTGGTGGCGAGTTGATGTTTAGGTCCTCCGCCGTCGTCGCCACCAGCAAGAAGAGGAGGAAGGGGAGGGAGAGAGAAAGAAAAGGGGAGAATAGGGAAGAAATGGGGAGAAATGGTGAGGAAGATAGTGGGGAGGTGAGAAAAGGGATGGTGGGGAGGTAGGGAAGGGGTAGTGGATGGAGGGAGAGAGAGAGAAAGGGAAGTGAGGAAGGAAGGGGTAAGGGGGGGGGAGGGAAAGGGTACAGAAGGAAGGAAGGAAGGAAGGAAGGAAGGGGGGGGAGAGGGAAAGGGTACAGAAGGTGGGAAGAAAAGGGAAGGAAGGAAGGAAGGAAGGAAGGAAGGAAGGAAGGAAGGAAGAGTCTTGGGACTTTATTTTAAGGTCAAGAGGAAGGACTTTCAAACTGAGAGGGAGAGAGAGAGAAGGGGAGAGAGAAAAGAGAGGGAGGGAGAGAGGGAGGGGGCGAGGGGGAGAGGGAAAAGAGAGGGAAGTGAGAGATAGAGACGGCCTGTAGTTGAGTGAGGGTTTAAGAAAGAGACCAATAAATTATACCAATTATCTCTCTCTCTCTCTCTCTCAGATGACTTTACACCGAGAGCCTCAGAGTGCCGGTCAGAGCCTCAGAGTGCCGGTCAGAGCCTCAGAGTGCCGGTCAGAGCCTCACTTGCTTTATCTTGAGTCTCTTAATTACAGAGTTTTGTCACACATCTCTCCCCTGATTCATTATCTCTTATTGATGTCTCTTACTTTATGGTATTATCTCCTCGTCTCTCTTCTCTTCTCGTCTCTCTCTCTCTCTCTCTCTCTCTCTCTCTCTCTAGTTCATTATATCTTCATTGTTATCATTTTGTTTCACTCTTTCCATTACTGTTATCATTGTTCGTACTCGTGACTGAAGAAGAGAGAGAGAGAGAGAGAGAGAGAGAGAGAGAGAGAGAGAGAGAGAGAGAGAGAGAGAGAGAGAGAGAGAGAGAGGTGTACATTACCCATTGTTTGCGTCCCGCCCACTACCAGGCTAAGTCTTCCCGTATCTTTATGCAAATCACACACTCACGCCTGTTATAAGAGGAAAAAAATCTAGAATATTTCACCTCCCGGAGACATTGTAATTAATCCGGTCGAAGCCCAGGGTGTAATCTGGGGGGGTGGTGGTGGTGGGGTGCCCTAATTCATTACCAACGTGGGCGGGGGTGTGTGGGGGGGGGAGAGGGTGGTAAGGGAGGAAGGGGGAGAGGCTCAGGGGAAGGGAGGGGAGGGGGGTCGACTTTTTATAGATCAAGTTTCAATTTATACATTTCAATGACTTGGGTTATATAATGAGCGTCTTCCGCCCCACACACACACACACAGTATGAGAGTGTGTGTGTGTGGTTACCTCCCTCCGGCTGAGCCATTAACCATCCAACAGGTAAAGTTAAGGTTAATCAGGCAGGTAATATATAAAATCTATATTATTTTAACACTAGTAAAAGCTGTCCGTGTCTGTGTGTTTGTCTGTCTAATTATTAAAGGTGTATATTTTAGAGTGAGGAAAGACAGTAGTTATAATCAATAATAACTTAATGATGTGCAATAAATGAAAGTTGTTGATGTGGTTCTGATTGGCATATGAATAATAATAATAATAATAAAAATAATAATAATTGACGGTTTATTGAAGAAGTTCTGCAGCCCGAAGGCTGAAAATATCCATTGGACATAAATGACTTATTACATACATTGGTGGTTTAACAAAAGCCTTCATTAGAGAAAGGTGAAGGAACATGTACAGTGAACATACAGATTAATGTTTACACACGTAGATCATATAACTATCAATGACCGCCATCTGTGGTTCACCTGTCAGAGTAAAGGGTTAATTAATTACTTTACCTGAAAATTAAAGGTGGGAGGGGGGGGGGTGGAGTGGGAGGATATTAGGCACCTATGTCATAAACAGGGGATAACCCTAACCTAACCTAACCTAACGTAACCTAACGTAACGTAACGTAACGTAACGTAACGTAACGTAACCTAACCCTAACGTAGCCTGAAAATGTACAGCCTTCATTAGAGAAAGGTGAAGGAACATACAGATTATTGTAGGTGTAGTAACTTCCTCGCTGGTGAATAACTTCGTGATTGACCAAAAGTTGATGGTTTTTGACCCTAGTGTTGTGGTGTGTTGGTCTGATCTACGGCACATCACTCCTCTCTCCACTCCTCCTACTCCCCAACCTAACCTAACCCAACCTAACCCAACCTAACCTAACCCAACCTAACCTAACCAAACCAAACCAAACCTAACCTAACCTAACCAAACCTAACCTGAGACATTGCTTAAACACCTCCACGACAAGTAACTTAAATACCTATAAGATACATTAATCATTTAATTACCTGGGATAATGAGCAATTAAATACATTGGATAATAATCACAGCATATCCTTCAGTATTACACATCACAAAGACACTAAAGGTGGATTAATCTGACATAATATATATCCAATGAATATAAAAGACTCTCCCCTCCCTGGATTAACTGGATATCTGAGTATTAATCCTCCCCCCCCCCCACCCCTTGACGTGAATATGAAAATCCCTGGTGGATTAGGTCTCCCACGCCCTGAATTATAGCGAGACTTGCCTATAATTTAGTTAGTTTTTTATAAGGAATGTATCTCGATAATTAATCACAGTGGGATTTCAATTGGTGTAGGATTTATGAACATTTAATCTAATCCGGGATAAGATTTTTAATTCATGTTGGTTTAATTAATGGAACACCTGGATTAGTGTAACACCTGGGTGGGTTTATGTAACACTTGGGCGGATTAAAGTGACACTGAGGCGGATTAAAGTAACACATGGGGGTTTAAAGTAACTCCTTATTATATTAAAGTAACACTGGGTTAGGATTAATTAACACCTGATTGGATTAAAGTAACACCTGGATGGATTAATGACCCACATATATAAGACTTAAAATCTCTGAATAAAAAATAAACAAGATTAACTAAAGGATTAACTGATTATCATAAATCTGCTCTATTAATGTGGATGTTATGTTACTATAATATTAATCCTCATTGGGTAATTAACCTGCTGTTATTATATCCTAGTCGGGATTAATTTAAGATGCTCTAAATCCCTGGTTATCTATATATAATCCCTGGATTAATTAAGGGGTTGATAAAAGCAATCCATCTCCCCTAATTAAGATATCCAACAGTGGATTAATTAAATATTATCTTAAATCCTACCCAGAAAAGTTATCCTAATATTAATCCACGTAATAAATCCCAAGACAACCCCCACCCCCCTCCCACCCCAAAGATGGATTACCGTTCTGCTAAGTATGTACACCAATGGATTAAATCACTATCATGTTAATCCTTGGCAGAATATTAATCAGAGATATTTAATCAGGCTCCAGATCTCCTCTCGACATAGTTTAAACTCAAATTATTCGGCAATAAAAAAATTTCTCTATGCAACACTTGAAGAAAATTCAGCCCTAAAAGAGTTTTAAGGCAAAGTTTGTTAATTAAAAGTTTGTCAGGTGTAGAATATTACACGTGACCGCTTGATCAGGTGGTCGCTGAACCGAGAAACAGAGAGAGAGAGAGAGAGAGAGAGAGAGAGAGAGAGAGAGAGAGAGAGAGAGAGAGAGAGAGAGAGAGAGAGAGAGAGAGAAAGAAGTGAAGTGGAGGTAGAGAATGACACACACACACACACACACACACACACACACACACACACACACCCATTGGTCGACCACTACACCATATTTGGCCCCGGTAGTCAAAAAATTGATGAGGGTGATAACGCCGACCATTACAATAACACTCTAAATAACAGCACATAATAAAACTTATTCTACTTTAAATAACTTTTTTGGGGGGAGGTTAAAAAATTCTATTCATATTCGGGTTAAGGTAGAGCCATAATGCTTACTGAACCTGTATTTTGTAACCCGGATATGTATACTGTAACCCCTATATGTAGATTTTACCCTCACTATGTATATTGTACTAATACTTCTAAATAAAAAATACATAGAAATGCATCTTATGTTATCTAAAGGAACTATATGGGAAAATGCATTACGATCTAATTTACGAGACACGATAATTGACTCTACCTGTATGGAGACACACCTGTTCTTTTCATTATACTCACACACCTGTACCTGTCATTACACTCACACACCTGTACCTGTCATTACACTCACACACCTGTACCTGTCATTACACTCACACACCTGTACCTGTCATTACACTCACACACCTGTACCTGTCATTACACTCACACACCTGTACCTGTCATTACACTCACACACCTGTACCTGTCATTACACTCACACACCTGTACCTGTCATTACACTCACACACCTGTACCTGTCATTACACTCACACACCTGTACCTGTCATTACACTCACACACCTGTACCTGTCATTACACTCACACACCTGTACCTGTCATTACACTCACACACCTGTACCTGTCATTACACTCACACACCTGTACCTGTCATTACACTCACACACCTGTACCTGTCATTACACTCACACACCTGTACCTGCCATTACACCAAAATAAAATAGAAACAAAACAAAAAAAGAAACAAACGTAACCTAACCCAACCTAACCTAACCCAACCTAACCTAACCCAACCTAACCTAACCCAACCTAACCTAACCAAATGTAACCTAACCTAACCAAACCCACAACATTACACTCATGACTCTATGACACTACCAATATGACACAATATGACAATGCCACAACACCACACCTCATGACACTTACGTTACGACACTACCATTATGACAAACCACAACCACAATGACACAATATGACACTACTATAACATGACACCGACACAATAGTATGTAAAATTACCACACCTGTCCATCAGAGCCGAACAACCTGTACTTAGGGTCATGTTTCTGAATACATTTGTCCCCCGTTCTGAATAACACGCCAAACGTAATTACTTCCGGGTCGTAATGAGGTTTTTATCTGAGTATTGCTCGACTGAGTTACGGTAATTCCTCTCGCCTTTGGAAATTATCGTAAGGTTTTATTAGTGAGAGGAATAATAACGTCTAGGCTTGCGGCGTTATTCGTAAATATGGATTTTGGAAATGTCGGAAGTCAAAATCTGCTGTTAACTTTGTGTGTGTGTGTGTGTGTCAGAGAGAGAGAGAGAGAGAGAGAGAGAGAGAGAGAGAGAGAGAGAGAGAGAGAGAGAGAGAGAGAGAGAGACTAATTCAAAACAGGTCTCATTACGGGTGTGGGAGGACTTAGGAGGGGGGGGGGGTTATATATAGTACTTTTGGTGGGTTTTGTCAGGACTGGTGGTGAAAGTAGGGGTGGTGGGGGGGGGGGGGAGGTGGATCTATCAGTCGGTTTTGGTGGTAATGATGGTGATGTAAGATAGTATGGTGGTGGTGATAATGGTGTCGATGGTGGTGGTGGTGGTATCAGTGGTATTGATGTTTATGGTGGTATCGATGGTGGTGGTGGTGGTG
>CAUDMG010003860.1:62500-80000 GCA_958450375.1 Homarus gammarus
TGAGAAAAGGGAAATTGACAAGCATATAGAACACACACACACACACACACACACACACACACACACCACACGCACACGCACACACATACACACACACACACACGGTAAGTCATGTGTAACTCTACGGATAATGCCAATCACGTTTTACTTACACTACTCATCATTAACGTTAGGACGAGGACAGACAGACAGACAGACAGACAGACAGACAGAAAGACAGAGACACAGACAGACAGACAGAAAGACAGAGATAGATAAAACCCGGAATCAGATAAAATACATAAACAAACTGGAAGATAGAGACAGAAAACCAAATAAAGAAACAGAGAGAGAGAGAGAGAGAGAGAGAGAGAGAGAGAGAGAGAGAGAGAGAGAGAGAGAGAGAGAGAGAGAGAGAGAGAGATATATATTAAACGGACTTAAGTAACAAATTGATAATGACTTTTGATGGCCGTGTACAACCTCCCCTCACCCCTCCCCCTCCCCACTCTGCATAAACAAGTACCACAAATTCCATCCGTACCCTATAAAATAAGGACTGCCCCCCCCTCCCTCTCCCTCCCCCTGAAAACGGATATCCTACTCCCCAAAAGAGGACCACCCCACCCTCCCACCCCCCCCCCGCCCACATCTTCCCTAAAAGACGAGTATCACACCTAAAAAAAAAGACCCCAAACGCCCTAAAAACTCCTCACCCACCCACCCAGCCCTGAAAAAAAAGACCCCCCCTCTGTTCCTCTTCTCTCTCCCCCTTCCCCCTCTGTTCCTCTTCTCTCTCCCCCTCCCCCCCCTCTGTTCCTCTTCTCTCTCCCCCTTCCCCCCCCTCTGTTCCTCTTCTCTCTCCCCCTTCCCCCCCTCTGTTCCTCTTCTCTCTCTCCCTTCCCCCCCCTCTGTTTCTCTTCTCTCTCCCCCCTCCCCCCCCCCTCTCTAAGAACAAAATATGAAGGATATCGACAAAGTTAGTAAAGCTCCTGTAAGACGCGGAGGACAAAAATGACGCACTTGAGGTGGCCAAATGCGTAGAGGGAGATGGTTCACTTGGGAGGGTTCCAGGAGGGTCTAACGTCAGGGGGGGGGAGGGGGGAGGGTAAGGGGAGGAGGGAGGATAGACTGGCGGATAAGACGGGGGGAAGAAGAAAAAAAAGTGCCACATGTCTCAGGTTTTGAACTTTTCGAAGGTAGATTTTTTTTTTGACCGTAATGACTTCTTTCCTTGTTGGTTGTATATACATAGTGGTATCTATACATACATACATGCAGGAATACATACTCCTGCCATTAAAGACTCCGTGTATGATATTGAGGTGAGGGACGAGAGCCCAGTAAACACACACACACACACACACACACACACACACACACACACACACACACACACACACACACCTTAGTTCCTATATTTTGCCTCCTGGTTTTCCCTTCAGCGCCTTCACCGTCCTGAGTTATTCTGAAAGACCTTCCCAACCAGGTCGTCTGATACTATGAAGGAAGATTGGAGTACTGGCCCTCATGCGATCTGGCGAAAGCTTTGTGGATATCAGTTCCTCCCCAAGTGGATAAGGAGAGTTCCTTATTCCCACATCCACATAATCCAGCTTATAGTTGTGGGACTGTTCTCTCGTTCCGCCAGTCAGTCAGTCAGTCAGTCAGTGAGTCAGTCAGTCAGTTAGTTAATGGTCTCACGTCTTGGATAAATTTTGGTTGAGATGTTCCTCCTCCTCCTTCTTCTTCAACTCTTCCTCGCCCTTCTCTTCTTCTTCCTCCTCCTTCTCCTCTTACTGTCCCTCTTCTCCTCCTCCTAGCCTTGTACCTTCCTGTTTCTCCTTCCCACCTCTTCCTGAACCTCCTCCTCTTCCTACCACACCACACCACCACCCCCTCCTCTTCCTACCACACCACACCACCACCCCTCCTCTTCCTACCACACCACACCCCCACCCCTCCTCTTCCTACCACACCACACCCCCACCCCTCCTCTTCCTACCACACCACACCCCCACCCCCTCCTCTTCCTACCACACCACACCACCACCCCTCCTCTTCCTACCACACCCCCACCCCTCCTCTTCCTACCACACCACACCACCACCCCTCCTCTTCCTACCACACCACACCACCACCCCCTCCTCTTCCTACCACACCACACCACCACCCCTCCTCTTCCTACCACACCCCCACCCCTCCTCTTCCTACCACACCACACCACCACCCCTCCTCTTCCTACCACACCCACCACCACCCCCTCCTCTTCCTACCACACCACACCACCACCCCTCCTCTTCCTACCACACACCCCCACCCCCTCCTCTTCCTACCACACCACACCACCACCCCTCCTCTTCCTACCACACCCCCACCCCTCCTCTTCCTACCACACCACCCCCCCCCCCCTCCTCTTCCTACCACACCACACTCCCACCCCTCCTCTTCCTACCACACCACACCCCACCCCTCCTCTTCCTCCTACCACACCACACCACCACCCCCTCCTCTTCCTACCACACCACACGACCACCCCTCCTCTTCCTACCACACCACACCACACCCCCACCCCTCCTCTTCCTACCACACCACACCACCACCCCTCCTCTTCCTACCACACCACACCACCACCCCCTCCTCTTCCTACCACACCACACCCCCACCCCTCCTCTTCCTACCACACCACACCACCACCCCTCCTCTTCCTACCACACCACACCATCACCCCCTCCTCTTCCTACCACACCACACCATCACCCTCTCCGTCCCGTCTTTGATATAATAATAATTTTTCATGAGGCGATGAATGTTAGATCAGAAGCCTCCCCGGGGATTAAAGACGCGAGACATTTTCTTTAAGGTAAATTATAAAACACACTTCTCACGCCAACAACCCGCTACGGAAATATTTAACACAACTCAAAGACATTAATGACATGCATTTTATATATAACTAACCATTTAACGAAACACTAAATTATTACTAACCTAACCTAACCATAACTTAAATATCAAACAAGAAAAAACAAGAGATATTAATTCCCTTTCGAACTGATTTTATCCCACAAACACTAAAGGAATTAAATGATAAGAAACATCTATAACACAAACATCAAATAACTAATACTGTAACACATGAATACTGTAACACATGAATACTGTAACACATGAATACTGTAACACATGAATACTGTAACACATGAATACTGTAACACATGAATACTGTAACACATGAATACTGAAACACATCCTTTGAATATTGATTAAAGTGAATACATAAGTTAATACTGATAATGGTCATTTTTTTTTAATAATATTCTGGGAGATATTAACGATCCTTAATTCCAATCTGCAGGGAAATTTAGCTAATGGAGGGTAGGTAAAGGGAAGGGGGAAGGGAAGTGAAGGGAAGGGAGTTTTTTGGGGGGATGGGTGATTGTGGGTGGGAGGGAGGGAGGGAGGAGGGAAGGATGAAGGGAAGGAGAGGGGGTGAAGGAGGGATGTTTGGTGTATAATATAAAGGGAGGGGAAAGGGTTGAAGGAGGGAAGGAGGGAAAATTTATGCGTGGAAGGAAGCGAGGTGGGGGGGAGAGAAGGAGGGGGGGATGTTTAGTGTCTTTTAAAGGGAGGAGGGAAGGACGGAGGGAGGGAAACATTCAATGAAGGAAGGAAGGAAGGAAGGAAGGAAGGAAGGAAGGAAGGAAGGAAGGAAGGAAGGTGGGAGGGAGGAAGGTAGGGAGTTTGGATGAAGGAAGGACTGATGAATGAAAGGAAAGAAAAAAGCGAAATTTGGTTTGAATGATGGAGAGAGAGAGAGAGAGAGAGAGAGAGAGAGAGAGAGAGAGAGAGAGAGAGAGAGAGAGAGAGAGAGAGAGAGAGAGAGAGAGAGAGAAGGGCAGACTGTCAGGTTGATCTCCTTCAAACTTAGATGGGTCTCAGCTCCCCAAAGGGTTGTGTCAAGTGGGGAAGGGGGAGAGAGGAGGGGTCTTCCCCGGCTCACAGGCTATGATGAAGAGGAGGGGGGGGGGAAGGAGAAGGAGGGGGTAAGAGGAGAAGGAGGAGGAGGGGGTAAGGGGGGAAGGAGGAGGAGGAGGGAGGCTAAGAGATGGAGACTGGGGTAGATTATGAAAGGAGGGAAAGGGGGAATGAGGGGGAAAAAGGAGGAAGGGGGAAGACTTAGAGGAGAAGAGAGGAAGGGAAAGTAGTTCAGGGGAAGAAAATAAATAAAAGGAGATATAGGGGGAAAACCGAAGGGGAGGAAGAGGTGTAGGAGAAAAAAACTGAATGTCAGGGAAGTATAGGGAGAAAAAGTGGGGGAAGAAAGTGCAAGGGGGGGAAAAGTCCCTTAAAGACGAGTTGTTTAGCGGCCAGTGGTAGGTCGGGGGTGCAGAGAGTAGGCCGGGCCGTGTGAGGGCTGGAGACACGTATAGAAAAAAAATATCATACAGCTCCTCAGTCAAGTCAGTCAGTCGAGGTAGATTTTCAGTCAATAAGTTATATAGTCGATCAGTTAACCAGTTGAGGGAGATATTGAGTCAGTCGGTCAAAAGGTCAATCAGTCAGTCAATGAACCAGTCAATAAATTCGCAAATTGAGGAAACCTCTTCTGTTAACTCTTAGCATCAGTTCACCAATACGGGTTTTGGCAACAGTGAAGCGGCTTAAGGGTCTGTATATAGTGTCACGCTCCCTCCCTATAATACGTCCTGGGAATTTTGACCTAACTTACAACACCCAATTTATTTTACCCGATACAGTCACCACATTAGAGTGAGAGTTGTTAAAGCGATCATATGGAACTAAAGAAGACAATTTATTAATGTTTATATATCAGAATCCACACTCACTCTGTCTGTCTGTCTGTCTGTCTGTCTGTCTGTCTTATCTGTCTGTCTGTCTTAATGCTAAAGTACATCACGTAAGACAAAAAACAAAAACAATTCTGCTGATTGGTCGGGAACTTTGCAGGCTTGACCAATAACAGTTGAGGAAAGATGTTTGTTTTTGGGTTAGGTTAGGTTAGGTTAGGTTAGGTTAGGTTAGGGCATAGTGAGGAGGCGTATTTGATATAGATAGTTAGCTCTCTCTCTCTCTCTCTCTTTCATTGTTTTACTCCATCTCTATCTCTCACTATTTCTCTCTATCTCTCACTATTTCTCTCTATCTCTCTATCTCTCACATTCTCTCTAATGGTCCAAAAGAATCAGGTCAACCGTGTGATATAAGAATCTCTTGAGTAAATCAGCTTAACTGATAATAGGTCTCACGCCATCCCTGCCACACCACACTGGAGTATCTCATAAGACTCTTACCCTTGACTTTAACCTCTAACTGAACGAGGACATGTCACATTACACCTACCAGTCTTACTCGAGTTACGACATAAACAACGATTTCTCTGATACATACGATTATTTTTTATTTTCGTCGTAACTAGAGGTGGAAATTCGTATCAATTTTCTATTTGAGTTACGACATTGACACGAATTCTTAGAGATACATACGATTATTATTTTTTCGTCGTAACTAGAGGTGGAAATTCGTAACTACTTTCTAGACTTGAGTTACGACATAAACAACGATTTCTTTGATACATACGATTATTATTTTTTCGTCGTAACTAGAGGTGGAAATTCGTAACTACTTTCTAGACTTGAGTTACGACATAAACAACGCTTTCTCTGATACATACGATTATTTTTTATTTTCGTCATAACTAAAGGTGGAAAATCGTAACTACTTTCTAGACTTGTATTACGACAGGAGTAGCAGGTTCCATTATCTCACTACCTACACTGACCATAGACTGATAAAGAGTGGACGCGGGCGAACCTTCGTCTGGCGTAACTTCCCAGGAGAGTGTCATTTGCTGCCGCTGCTTTTATGTTCAATTAAGGTCGAAACTCTCGAAAAATTCCTACGAAATTGCTCCTACTCTTCCTCCTCCTCCTCATACTTCTCTTCCTCCTCCTTTTTCTCTTTCCTCTCTTCCCCCTCCTCCTCATCCTCCTCTTTTCCCCTCTCCTCCTCCTTTTTTCTTCCCTGTCCTTATGTTCTTCCCGTTCTTTATTCTCCTTCTTCTTCACTTCTTCCTTGTCCTTCTTTCCTTCCTTCCTTCACGTCTTCCCTTCTTGCTCCGTTTCCCTCTCTTAATCCTCTTCCCACCCTCTTCCCTCTCCTCCTTCTTCCCTCCTCCTCTTCTTAAGTTTCTGGCTGCAACATGAGCATAAATTATCCGTCTTAATTGATAACTTAATTAAAAATCCGACCGGAAATTTTAATAGTTAACGAAGGTCGGGAGATATACGATGTTAGCATAGACGTTAAATTTATGTTGAAATGTTGAAGAGAATGTGAACACGTGGAATGATTATAACGAAGTGAATGTCGAAATGTTACAGAGAATGACAATAAAGATGTTAAAATTTGTTGTTGAATTATTGAAATGTTACAGATAATGTTAATAGAGATGTTAAATTTGTTGTTGAATTATTGAAATGTTACAGAGAATGGCGATAAAGATGTTAAAATTTGTTGTTGAATTATTGAAATGTTACAGATAATGTTAATAGAGATGTTAAATTTCTGTTAAAATGTTGAAATGTTAAAGGGAATATTAATATGTGAAATAACCTTTAAAGGGTAATATTGACTGTTAAAATATTCCTAAGAATGTAAATATCTGTGATTTTTAAGAGTTTAAGTTGAATGTTGAAATATTGCTAAGAATGTTATTAATCTTTGTCCAATATTTACGTTTAATATTCCCCCAAAAAATATCTTACGGTAAAAAAAATTCTTAACTCGATAAAGAAAAAAAAATCTTCGGAATATGAAAAAAATAAAAATAAAAATGAAGAAAATACTTACGATTAAAATACCCCCCCCCCCCTCCCCCCCCCCCCCCCAAAAAACATCTTAAGTGAAAAAGACTAAATAATGAGGATTATCTCTTGTCAAAATGGGAGGGGGGGGGGGAAGGGGGGTGGTGATGAGGGGGGAATGGGGGAGTGGAACGTAAGGGGTAGGGGGAAGGAATGGAACGCGAGGGTGAAGGAGTGAGGGGAAGAGGGGAGGGGGAGAGAGAGGGGTGATGATAGATAAATAAAAAAAAAATGCTGTGGTTACCGGATTAAAATATGCTAAAAATGTTCCGGTTTCGAGAGCGTGTGTTGGGGGGCTCTTCCGGTCAGATTATCTTTAAAGGGATGAAATAAATCTTGACGTAATTCCTGTGTGGTTGAGGCTGAATCGTCTTGTAGCTCTGATGGAATGTTCTACAGATACCGAGACGTGTGTGTGTGTGTGTGAGAGAGACATAGTGTGCGGGTCTCTCTCTCTCTCTCATCATCATTCTCCGCTACCCACCTAACCTAACCTAACCTAACCTAACCTATCCTAACCTAACCTAACTTAACCTAACCTAGTACCTACACCCTTAAACCTTGTTCCAATAACTTTGAGAACAAGTTGAACCAAATAAGAGAGGCTGTTAGCGGCTCTGGGGTGTATTATCAGGGGTCAGGGGTCAAGGGTCCCTTCCGAGGCAAATCTTACCATTTCCACCACGACAGGTCACTTCCCCCTCACCCCTCACCCCTCTCCCCTCCCCCTCACCCCCAACACGACTCTGGGGGGGGGGGGGGGGGGAGGGGTTATATCGTTTGGAGAACTTTGACGAGTGTGTCCAGGTTGAGTCACTAGATGGCGTTATGAATTCTGGTTATTGATGTGTTGTTATTTGGAAGTTGTTGTTGTTGTTGTGGTTATTTAGTGTTATTGTGGGGGTTATTTTTTGTTGTTATTGATAGTTGATTACAGCCCCCCCCCCCCCACACTCAGACTCGTCATCCTCACCTTTAGACCAAATAACATCACACGGATTTTAAGGGCTTAATTACCTACTTTACCTGCGTTAATTAACCACCTGAATCACCTTGGAACACCATCAGTGGAGTGATTAAACCTTAGAGGTCAGGATAAGGTCAGTTAGAGCCAGGTGACCCGACTCAGGTGTTCGCTAAGTCAAGTTACAATTGATAATTAATGTCAGGTAATTACACAGGTGCTGCTGGGTGTTCCGTGGGGCCTTGAGCTAGTCTCTCTCTCTCTCTCTCTCTCTCTCTCTCTCTCTCTCTCTCTCTCCATTTTAGGAACAGTTTCATCAATTTATCTATTTCTTTGTTTCACTTCAATTTTATCGATCAATTTATTTACACTGTATGCAAGCCACCAACCCATCGATTCATCCACTCACCCACCCATCTATCCATCCATCATCCACCCACCCACATCTAAATAAACCTTCAGAACACCCACAATCCCACACTAACACCCCCACAGTACATCATATACATACATCATCCATCCACCCACTCATCCACTTACCCACCCACCCACCCACTCACTCACCCACCCACCCTCCTCCTTAAGCTACACAGTACACTACAGGCTACACCAATTGATACACCTTACCTGTAATTAATCTCCCCCTTGTTAGTATTCTTAACACCTGTAATAACACAATGCCACCTGTAATGTCCTAATGATTAAGCAGAGAGAGAGAGAGAGAGAGTTAAGTCTCACACACCATCAACTGCAACAGGTGTCAGTAAACAAAGGTCAACCATTAGCAGGTGTCAATTATTTACAGGTGTATCAGTACAGGTGGAGGTCTCCCTCTCTCTCATTAAGGCTCTCTCTACCCCTCTCTCACTCTCTCTCTTTCAATAATACATAAACCTATCTTTCTCTCTCAATAATACACCAATCCTCTCTCTCTCTCTCTCTCTCTCTCTCTCTCTCTCTCTCTCTCTCTCTCAGACATATCAACAAACATTATCAAAAACTTTCTCCTAAATGAAAAAGGTAAACACTCGCTTTCTCCAAGACCAAATGGTGAAAGTTAAGACAAGAAGGAGAGAAAATGGAACGGGAAGAGAAATGAAAGAAAGTGAAACAGACGAACGAGAGAAACAGAAAAAAATTAAATAAAGTGGAACAGGAAGAGAAATGAAAGAAAGTGAAACAGAGAGAGAAGAAACGTAAGAAATGAGATGGAAAGACAATGTAAGAAGACGAAGATAAGAAATGATAAAAGGAAAGCAAATAGAAAGATAACTATAAGAGAAAGTGGAGGGAAATTGCAGAGGAAATGGAAAGTGGAAGCAATGAGAAGAGGGGAAAGAGAGTTAAGTGATAAATAGGTGGAGGGGGAAGAGGAGGGGAAGAAAAGAAGGGGAGACAGAAGAAAATATTAATAATAATAATACGAATTACCGAAGCTCTGATATATAAAGAAGAAGAAGAAGAAGAAGAAGAAGAAGAAGAAGAAAAAGAAGAAGAAAAAAAGAAGAAACAAAGAGGAATAGAAAAAATAAGAAAAACAACAAAATTAAAAGAAAAGGGAAAGGAAAAACAAGAGTAAAGAACAAGAGACAAGAAAGAAAAACTAAATGAAAAACAAAAGATAAAAAGAAAAAGAAATGGGATGGGAAACAGTAACCAATATGAAAAACGTCGAAGCGAACAGTGGAAAGGTGATGAAAATTTAATTACAAGATCCCGGTGAGTGTAGAGCCGTGTTGAAGCTCTGGCCAGTCCTGGGGTGAGAGGGAGGGAGAGGTGAGAGGGAGAGGGGGAAGCAGGGAGGTAGGAATAGAGAGGGAGAGAGAGGGGAGGGAAAGGGAGAGAGAGGGGAGGGAAAGAGAGGGGAGGGAAAGAGAGGGGAGGGAGAGAGGAGGAGGAGGAGGAGGAGGAGGAGGAGGAGGAGGAATGGAGAGAGAGGGGAGGAAAAAAGAGGGAGGTAGAGGGAGGAGGAGGAAAATAGAGGGTGGGGAATGAGGGAAAGAGAGAAAAGAAAATAGGGGGAGGAAAACAGAGGAAGGAGGAAAAGACAGGGAGGGAGAACTAACGAAGAGGAGGAGGAGGAGAAAAGGGAAGGGAGAAAGATAGGCAGAGGGAGATAATGGGAGAAAAATAGGAAGTAAGGGAAAAAGAATGGGAGATGGAAGAAGGGAGGTGGATAGGAGAGGAAGATAAGGAAAGGAAGAGAGAAAGACGAAGAAAAAAGGGGGGAAAGATAGTCTGACCGAGGAAGGAGAGAGAGAGAGAGAGAGAGAGAGAGAGAGAGAGAGAGAGAGAGAGAGAGAGAGAGAGAGAGAGAGAGAGGCATTATATAACACTATTAAAGCCTTATACACCACTAACCAATCTCTCTCTCTCTCTCTCTCTCTCTCTCTCTCTCTCTCTCTCACTTTACTTCCCTGTGGTGAAAAAAAACAAAAAAATAAAAACCGCTCCACAACGCCATCACAACCCGACAAACCTCTTCACAACATCGCTACAACCCTGCAACAACAACAACAACAACACAGAGTCCCTACAATAGTTTCCTTACCTCCCTCCCTCACCCCCCCGCCCACCTCTCCCTCGTGGGCGGGGGAGGAGTGTGGTGAGAGCCAAGTTGCCAAGATACACACACCTTCTCTCTCCTCTCTTAACTTGTCGAGTGGCTCATGGCTCTCCTTCACACCCTCTGACACGTCTCTGATGTAGGCAGTGAGAGGGAGAATGAGGGATAGTGGGAGGGATGGAGAGGGAGGGTGGGAGAGGGGAAGGGAGGGTGGGAGGGATGATGAGAGGGGTAGGGTAAGGGTGGGAGGGATGATGAGAGGGGTAGGGTAAGGGTGGGAGGGATGATGAGAGGGGTAGGGTAAGGGTGGCAGGGTGGGAGGGATGATGAGAGGGGTAGGGTAAGGGTGGCAGGGTGGGAGGGATGATGAGAGGGGGAGGGTAAGGGTGGCAGGGTGGGAGGGATGATGAGAGAGGGAGGGTAAGGAACTAAGGGAGAGAGAGGGGTAGGAGTGGGGATAGGTGGGGGAGTGAGGGAGAGAAATTGAGAGGAAGAGATGAATGGTAAGGAGAGGGGTGATGTGAGTGGTGAGAGGGGGTTAATGTGGATGGAGGATGGGAGTAGACGGAGTGGAGGATGGATGAGGAGAGGGAGGAAGATGAGAGAGAGAGAGAGAGAGAGAGAGAGAGAGAGAGAGAGAGAGAGAGAGAGAGAGAGAGAGAGAGAGAGAGAGAGAGAGAGAGAGAGAGAGAGAGAGAGAGAGAGAGAGAGAGAGAGCAGCAACATAAGTCACCAGGGTTGAATCACACAGCACCAAGACTACGAGTGCCATCACATTTCCATAAGCAATCAATCACGCGGGATGTGTGTTTGTGTTTGTGTGTCTGTTTGTGTGTGTGTGTGTGTGTGTGTGTGTGTGTGTGTGTGTGTGTGGCAGTGGTTGGAGCGGTGGAGGTGGGCGTGTGTATGTGACAAGTGACGATGGTTGTAGTTATGGTGATGTGTGTGTATGTGTGCGTGTGCGTGTGTGTGTGTGTTTTGTGTGTGTGTGTGTGTGTGTGTGTTTTGTGTGTGTGTGTGGCAGTGGTTGGAGCGGTGGAGGTGGGCGTGTGTATGTGACAAGTGACGATGGTTGTAGTTATGGTGATGTGTGTGTGTGTGTGTGTGTGTGTGTGTGTGTGTGTGTGTGGTGATGGAAAGTGAGGCTCGGGGGTAGTTTTTTACTGTGGTAATAATAGTGGTGGTGGTGGCACTAACAACACCATGTTAAGGTGGCACTGAGTGGTAACGGCGGTGAGAGGGACTGGTGGTGGCACTCTGTGGAACCTGGCACCGGCACTCTACTCCGCCTCCCGGGGATGAAACGTCTTTTGGAATTATCGACATATACAAAAAAAACAAACAAAAAAAACAAACATAAAATATACCAAAAAAAAAACACCTTAGGTACATCTTGAAGTGAGGAGGGGGAGGGTAAGGGGGAGGGGGGAAGGGGGGAATGAGGGTTAGAAAAAGGATAAGGTGAGGGGGGGGAAGCAGAGTTGGAAAAGGGATAGGATGTGATGGGGAAAGGGAAGGGGGAATTGAATTGGGGAATGGGAGGTATGTTAGGGTTTGGGGAGGGGGGAAAGGAGTTTGGACTGTGGAGGAGTAGGGGGGGGGGGGTTGGGCGAAGGAGCACCTATACCACCCCTCCCTCAGGAACACCTCCCACCCCTCCCTCAGGAACACCTCCCACCCTTCCCTCAGGAACACCTCCCACCCCTCCCTCAGGAACACCTCCCACCCCTCCCTCAGGAACACCTCCCACCCCTCCCTCAGGAACACCTCCCACCTCTCCCTCAGGAACACCTACCACCCCTACCTCAGGAACACCTCCCACCCCTCCCTCAGGAACACCTCCCACCCCTCCCTCAGGAACACCTACCACCCCTCCCTCAGGAACACCTCCCACCCTTCCCTCAGGAACACCTCCCACCCCTCCCTCAGGAACACCTCCCACCCCTCCCTCAGGAACACCTACCACCCCTCCCCCAGGAACACCTACCACCCCTCCCTCAGGAACACCTACCACCCCTCCCTCAGGAACACCTACCACCCCTCCCTCAGGAACACCTACCACCCCTCCCTCAGGAACACCTACCACCCCTCCCCCAGGAACACCTCCCACCCCTCCCTCAGGAACACCTACCACCCCTCCCCCAGGAACACCTACCACCCCTCCCTCAGGAACACCTACCACCCCTCCCTCAGGAACACCTCCCACCCCTCCCTCAGGAACACCTACCACCCCTCCCCCAGGAACACCTCCCACCCCTCACCGCTCCCTGAGAATCACCTAAATTCTTAACTGAGGCTCATCTACCTTTCCTTCTCTTCACCTCATCTTTTCCTCCGACCTTCTTCCGCCCACGCCATCTAGTCAGGCCGCCGAGAGGGGGAGAGAGGGAGGGAGAGGGGAGAGAGGGGCGACAGAGGAAGAGGGACGGGGAGGGAGGGGGTTAGGAAGGGAGGAAAAGAGGGCTGCCAAATGCATCATGAATGGGTTTCCACATAATTTAACCAACCGCCTTTAGATCACAGAGCACATCCCTGGTATCTGCAACACACACACACACACACACAGACACACACACACACACACATAATTTTGTTTACCCGAGTCGACATTTCCGTGTGTTTGGATCTATCTACACCCGTTCGCTTTCACTCGACTCTCAATCAGGATTTTGAGCTATTTTGTATGTCACATTTCTGAATAAGTCTGGTAGTTCGTCTTACACCCAAGAGTTCTATAACCGGACTCAACATGGACTCATAATTTCCCTCCTCCTCCTTCAAGCTAGAGTCTAAAACGGGATTCAACAAAGACTCTCCCTCACTGTACTGTACTCTCTCTCTCTCTCCCTCTCCACGCCAGACAATACATCTCCTCCACTTTATCATTTCTTTAACCATACCCATGAAATACAATCCATCATCCCCCACCTGTATCCTTCCGTTCCCTTCTCTTCTCTTCTCTTCCCTTCCCTTCCCTTCCCTCCCTTCCCTCCCTTCCCTCCCTTCCTTGCAATCTACATGGACGACAAAAACTAACTTCCTATCACGCCATTCATAAAGCCTTACAAGTTCCTTCAGTCAAACTCCATCATCATTCATTCTACTTCTCTTCCCTCTCCTCCCACTCTTTCCCTCTCACCATCATCATATACCACACAGGATATATGAAGGATATAACACATGATACATATAATATACCTTCCCCCCCCCCCACCAATCTCTTCTATCATGTTTCTCGTTCATGATATTCTTAGACAAATGTTAAAGTGTACACAGTGTTATGAACGTAGTCAATTATAAGGTAAAAAAAAAATCAAAATATCTTCCCTGGTTCAGATTACCATAAGTTTACCTGTGTGTGTATGACGCTTTATAACACACCTGTGATTGTTGACTTTTGTTGACTTAGAATGATTTGCTATAAAGGTCATTATCATTAACTATATAGCCTAAAGTCCTATAATAAAACACACAGTAATATCATGGAATAAAAGATGGCGTCGGAAATGAATCTTGACTCCATGTGCCTTTAATTTACATGATATTTACCTTGTTAACTATGCCCCACCACCACCAACAACAACAACAACAACAACAACAGCAACAACATCACCACCACCACCACCATCAACAACAACAAAAACAATCGTAGGACAACAAGATGGCCTCCAAACTGCACCGTGACTGTGTGTGTGTGTGTGTGTGTGTGTGTGTGTGTGTGTGTGTGTGTGTCTGTGTGTGTGCCGAGGTCCACGTGTGGTTATTCCAGATGTTAGGAGACAGATATCAGGCCATAAATCGTCTCTATTAAAACTCAAAATCCTCTTGTTTATGTGTCTGTCGTGAGCGGTTTCCCTGACGACATTTTTCCCGTGTTATTTTACGGGGATGAGGCTGTGTGGGAGGGGGGAAGGGGGAGGTAGATGGGGGGGAGGGGGTGAGGTAGATGGGGGGGAGGGGGTGAGGTAGAGGGGGGAGGGGGGAGGTAGATAAAGGGGAAGGGGGTGAGGTAGATGGGGGAGGGGGTGAGGTAGATGGGGGAGGGGGGAGGTAGATGGGGGGAGGGGGTGAGGTAGATGGGGAGGGGGTGAGGTAGATGGGGGAGGGGGTGAGGTAGGTGGGGGGGAGGGGGTGAGGTAGATGGGGGGAGGGGGTGAGGTAGATGGGGAGGGGGTGAGGTAGATGGGGGAGGGGGGAGGTAGATGGGGGGGAGGGGGTGAGGTAGATGGGGGGAGGGGGTGAGGTAGATGGGGGAGGGGGTGAGGTAGATGGGGGGAGGGGGTGAGGTAGATGGGGGGAGGGGGTGAGGTAGATGGGGGGAGGGGGTGAGGTAGATGGGGGGGGAGGGGTGAGGTAGATGGGGGGAGGGGGTGAGGTAGATGGGGGGGAGGGGGTGAGGTAGATGGGGGGAGGGGGTGAGGTAGATGGGGGGAGGGGGTGAGGCAGGCTGGGGAGAGGGGAGTTACGAGGCTGGGGAGGAAGAGAGGGGAGACACAAGGCTGGGGAGAGGGGAAACAATAGAGTATAGATCTACCAAGTCCTTTCTCTATCTATCTATCTCTCCATCTATCTATCAATCTATCTATCTATCTGTGGTGTTATTGAACCAAATGTTAAAATTACACCATTACATATAACTACCAGTGCCCAGGAATGTTATAATTACACCATTCAGGAATTCCGAATCTAAATATACCACGAAGGCAATGATTCATGTCCGTTCGCTTGTGGTAGACAGTAGATGAGACAGTGGTAGACAGTAGATGAGACAGCGGTAGACAGTAGATGAGACAGTGGTAGACAGTAGATGAGACAGTGGTAGACAGTAGATGAGACAGCGGTAGACAGTAGATGAGACAGTGGTAGACAGTAGATGAGACAGTGGTAGACAGTAGATGAGACAGTGGTAGACAGTAGATGAGACAGTGGTAGACAGTAGATGAGACAGTGGTTGACAGTAGATGAGACAGTGGTAGACAGTAGATGAGACAGTGGTAGACAGTAGATGAGACAGTGGTAGACAGTAGATGAGGCAGTGGTAGACAGGAGATGAGACAGTGGTAGACAGTAGATGAGACAGCGGTAGACAGTAGATGAGACAGTGGTAGACAGTAGATGAGACAGTGGTAGACAGTAGATGAGGCAGTGGTAGACAGTGCATGACAGTGGTAGACAGTAGATGAGGCAGTGGTAGACAGTGCATGAGACAGTGGTTGACAGTATATGAGACAGTAGATAACACAGTGGTAGACAGTAGATGAGACAGTGGTTGACAGTAGATGAGACAGTGGTAGACAGTAGATGAGACAGTGGTAGACAGTAGATGAGGCAGTGGTAGACAGGAGATGAGACAGTGGTAGACAGTAGATGAGACAGCGGTAGACAGTAGATGAGACAGTGGTAGACAGTAGATGAGACAGTGGTAGACAGTAGATGAGGCAGTGGTAGACAGTGCATGACAGTGGTAGACAGTAGATGAGGCAGTGGTAGACAGTGCATGAGACAGTGGTTGACAGTATATGAGACAGTAGATAACACAGTGGTAGACAGTAGATGAGACAGTGGTAGACAGTAGATGAGACAGTGGTAGACAGTGGATGAGACAGTGGTCGACAATAGATGAGACAGTGGTCGACAATAGATGAGACAGTGGTTGACAGTAGATGAGACAGTAGATGAGGCAGTGGTAGACAGTAGATGAGACAGTGGTAGACAGTAGATGAGACAGTGGGCGACAATAGATGAGACAGTGGTTGACAGTAGATGAGGCAGTGGTAGACAGTAGATGAGGCAGTGGTAGACAGTAGATGAGACAGTGGTAGACAGTAGATGAGACAGTGGTAGACAGTAGATGAGACAGTGGATGAGACAGTGGTAGACAGTGCATGAGGCAGTGGTAGACAGTAGATGAGACAGTGGTTGACAGTAGATGAGACAGTAGATGAGGCAGTGGTAGACAGTGCATGAGGCAGTGGTAGACAGTAGATGAGACAGTGGTAGACAGTAGATGAGACAGTGGTCGACAATAGATGAGACAGTGGTTGACAGTAGATGAGGCAGTGGTAGACAGTGCATGAGGCAGTGGTAGACAGTAGATGAGACAGTGGTAGACAGTATATAAGAATAAATACTTAATTCCACATAATAAACGTCTCCAACTTAGTCTCGTGAATAACAAAATAACATCATTGAGCTACACCGTCTCCATGTTCTTCGTAATATTTCTTACACATTAATTACCGTTCTGTCCTCATTCACCTGTGTAATAAAACGACATTTCCGGCAGGTAACATGAGATCTAATATGAATATAATCAACTCCTGGGTTCCACACATATATATATATATAAACAGTATTACTTACATACACCTAACTCTTGAGAAACTTTCATAACTCTGAGTTCAAAATTATAACACACTCACTACCACATTATGAGAAATACATTATAAACATAAATATTTCTCAACTACGGTTTATTTTTCATTACATTATATACACTTGTACACGTCTTATTTTTTTGGTGTGTTAATGATTTATTACCTGTAGACTGTATTAAAATTATGTACCTACCACCGAACACCTGGACAATGATAAGGCCTGGTGGTAGACTGAAGCGTATTGCAACATTATCTGGTAACACTGGTAGACTGAGGTGTATTGCAACATTATCTGGTAACTGTGGTAGACTGAGGTGTATTGCAACATTATCTGGTAACACTGGTAGACTGAGGTGTATTGCAACATTATCTGGTAACTCTGGTAGACTGAGGTGTATTGCAACATTATCTGGTAACTCTGGTAGACTGAGGTGTATTGCAACATTATCTGGTAACTCTGGTAGACTGAGGTGTATTGTAACATTATCTGGTAACACTGGTAGACTGAGGCGTATTGCAACATTATCTGGTAACACTGGTAGACTGAGGCGTATTGCAACATTATCTGGTAACTCTGGTAGACTGAGGCGTATTGCAACATTATCTGGTAACACTGGTAGACTGAGGCGTATTGCAACATTATCTGGTAACTGTGGTAGACTGAGGCGTATTGCAACATTATCTGGTAACACTGGTAGATTGAGGTGTATTGCAACATTATCTGGTA
>CAUDMG010003860.1:82500-151630 GCA_958450375.1 Homarus gammarus
CTTCTCCTACCCCACCTCAACCTCACCCCATCCCAACCTCACCCTACCTCAACCCAACTTCATCCTTCTCCTACCCCACCTCAACCTCACCCCATCCCAACCTCACCCTACCTCAACCCAACTTCATCCTTCTCCTACCCCACCTCAACCTCACCCCATCCCAACCTCACCCTACCTCAACCCAACTTCATCCTTCTCCTAACCCACCTCAACCTCACCCCATCCCAACCTCACCCTACCTCAACCCAACTTCATCCTTCTCCTACCCCACCTCAACCTCACCCCATCCCAACCTCACCCTACCTCAACCCAACTTCATCCTTCTCCTACCCCACCTCAACCTCACCCCATCCCAACCTCACCCTACCTCAACCCAACTTCATCCTTCTCCTACCCCACCTCAACCTCACCCCATCCCAACCTCACCCTACCTCAACCCAACTTCATCCTTCTCCTACCCCACCTCAACCTCACCCCATCCCAACCTCACCCTAACCCAACC
Source organism: Homarus gammarus (assembly GCA_958450375.1). NCBI lineage: Eukaryota > Metazoa > Arthropoda > Malacostraca > Decapoda > Nephropidae > Homarus > Homarus gammarus. Next base: position 83,003 of record CAUDMG010003860.1, read on the forward strand.
TCACCCCACCTACCTTTTCTCCTACCTACCTATGATGAGAGACGCATTTACGAGGGTAGAAAGAGAGCGAGAGTTTTAATGCTTAATTTTCGAGGATTCTTACCTTGGGGAACACCTGTAATGGGAGCTGGTAGAGAAAATTTAATAACACTGGACAACACAACACAACACAACACAACACAACACAACTCACCACAACACAACACAAGGCAACACGACACAACACAACACGACGCAACACAACACAACACAACACGACACAACACAACACGACGCAACACAACACAACACGACACAACACAACACAACACGACGCAACACAACACAACGCACCACAACACAACACAACGCACGGCAGTTATGTATAAACACTCATTGGAAAACAACCAGCTTCCTCAAATGAATCTTATAGACAATGTTGAGGGTAAACTACAATAAACACAATATCATGAAGCAATATAGATCTTGTCAGGTAGAGAACACGTGAGAGAGACTGAGAATAATGTTTCCCTTACTTCCATCTGATCATCTTCTGTTCTACACGTCTGTCTCTCTGTCTGTCCGTCTGTCTCTGTGTGGCTGTCTTTTTCCTCTCTGTCAGTGTCTGTCTGTCTGGTCAACAACTAAGCCACTTTTATTTTAATATAGTCTCTCTCTCTCTCTTTTAGTACATTTATTGCATTTATCAATCCATTTCAATCTCATTTTAACCCCTATTTTTTTTATCTCTCCATCTATCTATCTCTCTTCCTTCTACCAACATCCATCCATCCATCCATCCATCCATCCATCAACCCACCCATCCATCCATCCATCCATCCATCTATCTATCCTCCTCCTTGCTATCAATCTCGTTAATTAACTCTGTAATCATTTTAAGCTCGAGGGAACACGCCTATATCATTAGAGCCGTGGCCCACAGACAGGTGAAATACACAGTTTTAACACAAGTAGCTAAAGCGAGTGAGTGACAGGTGTTGGTTCCAGGTGACTGCTTCTCTAACCCCCTCACTAATTACTTTTGCCCAAAACGTCGAAAACATTAATAATACGAAACTCGAAAAGAAAGGTGCAAATTTGTTCTCTCTCTCTCTCTTTCTCTCGATAAAGCAGTCCCCTTGTGTGTGTGTGTGTGTGTGTGTGTGTGTGTGTTTTACTCCTGATATCTATAGGAATTTTGTATATAAACGCTATGCCAGTTAAGGGTCCTTTTAGGCAGGGGGTAAACTATCACTTTGGTCTAAATATTTTTAAAAGATTCTCAATTTTTTTACACCATATTGTATCATTATTTAAGTGTAATTACTTGTGTACAACTGAATTAATCTTTAAAATTTCGTTAACATACTTGAACACCTGATGCATAATTACATAATAAGTCTGGTTAAAATATATATACACCAAAACATACGGACACACAAACAAACACATACACGGATAGAAAGCAGGCATCACACACACACACACACACACACACACACACACACACACACACACACATTCGTTTAAACCAATTTCTTCATTACCGCCAAAGTTCAATCCTGACACAAAATCGTCCACCAATAGATAGCTAGTTAATTGCAATCACATTTTTTTCTAAGCGAAGGTGAGCATTAAAAAAAATAAATAAATCACGTAGAGCAATTTATTCCAGGGGATGATGAGAGTTGTTTATCTGACGCGGAACTGCTGACAACTCATTAGGTGGTGTGAGTGTGTGTCGACTAATTACACCGTCTTGTGATTAAAGTGGTGGTAGTGTTATTATTATTATTATTTAGTAGTAGTAGTAGTAGTAGTATGGGACCAAGTACAAAATGTTTCTACGCCAGACTCGCGGAGGTGATCTCTGAACAGAAGCAGCAGCCCAGAAGTTATGTTACAGCCTGGATGAGATGTCGACTGTCTTTCTCTCTCCTTCGGTCGACTTTGTTCTGCCTCAGGGGAACGAGAGCTTCTGCCCCTACTCCGACAACTGCTGCAGATATTGACTATGAGGCTACAGTCACTGAATGCCGCATAGATCTGCGGCTCAACTAATTTAACACAGATAGGATAGCTACTTATGTATTAGGATATTTAATATTAAGGTAATTAAATGGTGGCGAAGGTGTGGCTATTGGGGGGGGGCTGGAGGCCACGTAGTAGTAGTAGTAGTAGTAGTAGTAGTATGGTGATCTATACTAAACTACACTTTCCAATGGTATAATTTTGCCCTTACTATCATAACATCCCCCTCCTTAATAAATAAATAAGTAAATAAATAAACAACGAAAATTTAGAACACTGAAGCATATGTTAGGTCGGTGTCAGGGAAACAACTCTAACCTAACCTAACCTGACCTAACCTAACCTAACCTGACCTGACCTGACCTAACCTAACCTAACCTAACCTGACCTGACCTAACCTAACCTGACCTGACCTAACCTGACCTGACCTGACCTAACCTATACCCCCGTAGCTAAACTAAAATACATAAATTAATTCATTTACCGTACACAGACCTCTCCTCCATCGAGAGCTACTGTATAGTGTGGCGTGTGGTCCTTCGAGACTCAATTTTTCTAAAACTCTGATTGACAACACAACGACCTCTCACCCTCACCCTCCTTACCTCCCCCTCACCCCCCTTACCTCACCCTCACCCCCCTTACCTCCCCCTCACCACCCTTACCTCCCCCCCCATCACCCTCACCCCCCTTACCTCCCCCTCACCCCCCCCATCACCCTCATACACTGCCGTTAACGGAGAGGAGTGTTTAAAAATACGGGTTAACTTTTTGCAGTGACTGATATACATGTACAGCACCGAGTCACTTTTCCACCTCCCAGACATCACCCAGGACAGAAAGGTGAGTAATTGTTCCCTTAAATATCCTCTTCTCTCCCTAAATTAAACGCAATTAAAGAAAATATAATAATAATAGCAGTACCAGTTCACGTATCGGGGGGGGGGGGGGAGGGGGGAGGGGGGGTAGCTGTAGGGGTTCAGTAGGGTAGGGAAAAAGGGGGGGAGGGGAGGGGAGGGGGAGGGTAGCTGTAGGGGTCAGTAGGGTAGGGAGAAAGGGGGCGGGGGTGAGAGAGTTAACACACAGAATGATACAGAATATTAAGTGTAATTTGATTTCTTTTTGCACACACACACACACACACACACACACACACACCAGGTTCCCCACATGACGTGTTCGTCGTTTTTTTTTATCTATGAACGTGCAGTCTGTAATTTTGTTTTGTTTATATCACCATCGCAATACTTCCACCGTCACCGTCGCACTATAAACACCATCACCACACTATCTACCGTTCTACACCATCACACTAGGCAATCTACACTATCTTCACCATCAACATCACCATCCCTTCATCACCATCACCATCCCTCCATCTCCACCACCATCACCACCACCTCATCACCATCTCCCCATCTATACCACAATCCCTCATCTCCACCACCTCCCTATTTCCACCATCATCACCATCCTTCCACCCCTCCCCTCTACACCACATAGGTTTAAGGGTAACCATGCTATATAAAGACTTCTCTACAATAACACTTACCACTAACAACCATCTTACTTAAACCCAACTGTGAGATTCCAATTAAAACACAAATCTACTGGTATATCCCACAGCGTCGTCCCGGATCCCCAATGAAGTGTATGAATGGCGTAATTACTGAACGGTTAATATCACGTCAGTACAAGTTGATGTTCCTGATGCACCGGGAGGTTTAATTTACAGGAACCGACTAGGCCACGCTGAGTCACCACCCGCCACCGCTTCCTCATCAGTGCATTACCTCTGTTGATGCTCTTCCCTTCATTTCTAAGGCTCTCAAATAATTTAAAAGACGTTGATAACTTTAATTATTTAGTAAGTTAAGTCCAACAGTGAGTGGAGGTTAAGGACTTCTATAATGTGTGTTACAGTAGAGCCACAAGGAAGGAGTGACCTACCATGTGTGTTACAGTAGAGCCACAAGGAAGGAGTGACCTACCATGTATGAGTTGTGTTATTACTCCACCACCTGCGTTACAGAGCTCACCCATCATCCCTGAACTAGTCGATATAACACTTCGGTCAGTGGTTAGTGGACGAAAATCATTGGACGAAATCTTTTTGGCAGACGATATGAACGCGGCCTCCCCAGTGAGTCACTAACCTGACAGTTTTCAAATAAAAACCGCCAGGGTGAGGATGAATGATGACCTCTACATCACTGTTCGTGTCAAAATGTTGATGAAACAAAGACATAAAGCTTACAGGAGAGTGAACATGGACGAGCAGGGTATAGAGGCATCACAACCAAGTACAGTATATTCGTTAACACGGAATCTTTAAGAATTACGAAGTAGAGTTGTAATAACAAGTAGTTACAATAACTCTTTCCTGAGAGGGTCACTCCACGGTGATAATAATGATCAAGATATAGCTGGAACTATTACAGCTCACCACAAATATATGTACTAAATACTTTATGAGTAATACAACAATAGTTTCCTCTCTCCCCTCCTTGACAGATGGCCTTCAGGTGCAATAATAACCTAAGAGATGCTTCCCAACCTCACGCTGTATATAACGAAGTGATCAACAAAATCGCCCCAGAGACCAACATCTGTTTAAAATGTATCAAAATGTTTTACAAACGTCCTCACCGACCATGAAGTGACACAAGGCACCATGTAGGAGCCAGTCTGTATATGATCTTACAACAGCTAGTGTCACCAGCCTTGTCTAACATAGAGAGGTGGCCAAGTTAGGTTCAGCAGACTGAATTTTTCACTCCTTCGGGGTTTTCAGGCAAATTTCATCAGAATTCCAGGTACAACTCTGATGCATGAAATTATACGACATAATATGTTGTGTGTTTACTAATGCTTCTTAGCTATATATTATATATTGTCAAAAATAAATAGAGTAAAAATTGAAGGCCCACTCAAGGACCCGCCCCAAGCCGATCTAGCAGTCTATGTAAAGAAAAAGGAACAATCATGCTTCTTATTATTATTATTATTATTATTATTATTATTATTATTATTATTATCATGCTAGACTCCCGCACATGCCTTCATTTTCATACTATTTCTTTATATCATCATTTATCAAGTATAACACAGGTTTTATATTCATAATTTCAAAGTACCATTTGTAATTAATCACATCACTGCATTATATATTCCATTACAAGAAATGACATCACATGATAATGATTTGTGTAATTTCCAATGACTATTATACCTAAATTATGATCCATTTATCACAGAGAACAAAAATAGTAAATAAATTATTGATGAACCACTGACTCTGGACTCACTCTGACCTAATCTTTAACAGTCTAACACATGCAACTCAACATCAATTACCGAGAGAGATATTAACACACTGGTACGCACAAAACAGCCTCAGGAATCCCTACAGGAAAGTCTCTTAATCTGTGGTCTCCCAACATGATATAATGGCGCTCCGTCAATGCAGTTCTATTTCTCTCTGGGTTCCCCTCCTTCATACTGAATAATTTATCAAGCTTCATATACTACCTGCAGCCAAAACAATCATAACACTAAGGTCTTCTCTCTCTCTCTCCATTAATACTATAATACTCATGAATACAAGCGATTGATATTTGTTATTGTATTTTCCGAAGTTCTTGGGATTTTGTATATAATATTATTTGTTGTATTAAAACTACCACCACTAGCTTCATTTAAAACTCTCTCTCTCTCTCTCTCTCTCTCATCATGAAGACAGTAAAGAACGTTTCATATATTTTCAAGGATGCTCAATGAAAACTACTGTACAAATAAAACCTTTCAGAAAACTATCAAACTACCATACAATACCATATCACCAGCCTAGCAACAATGACCACTACCATACAATAAAATTAACATAAACCTTACAAAAGACAACTGACTCATGAAAATACTATGACTTACATTAATAACAATACTGGTCTACATTTTCCCTAGGTTACCCCCAAAAAAAAATTCCCTGACATTTCCAGGTATGAAGTTATATTCATTTGTTCACTGAATTAAGTACATAAAGACAGACGCATGTTAACCTGGTACAGTACTAATCTTCACACTGTGTATTAGGCGAAACTACCTGTACTAGGACACACACACACACACATCGTAAACATATGGTCGGGCAGTACCAACTAACACACCAAACACCACCTACCACTCACTCCAAACTCCATTTCCGGATGCAGTTCACTAACCTGCGCTCCCACCCAGGAATGAACGCCCCCATGAGATCAAAACCATCACCCCTACATAACATTATTACACACTCAACACTCAACAGTAACCGGATTAACAGATTCTACAACAGGGGAGCACAGAAGGAGGGGAGGGAGGAGGCAACTATCAGTGTCTGTCCATAAGGTTGAGACTATATATTACTCTATTACTGTATTGGACAGGAAGAAATCAATATATGGGAGTATTTTAAAACATAGATGAGAAGGGGAGCAGATTACCAAGCCTTAGAAGGAATGATGAAGCTCTGAATAACCAAAAAACTAACATCTAAAATAAAGGTAAAATTTTCTGGATGTTGACAAAAGGAAAAGCCCCCCGCCCCCCACCACCACCCCCCTAAACCAGAAAAGTACACAAACACACATGCCATATAGTAATGACGCCATATACAAACCAAATAATAGTTCACTGGTAATATTTTCCATCTTCAACCATAACTTTCCCTTGAAGAACAGATGATATTGACTACCCATCTTAAATCACAACTTAAAGTCGTAATTCAGAAGGAGAGGAAAAAAAAAAGTTGGTACAGTATATTAACAACTTGAGACAGGGGGGAAGACTGAAGCATCCCAAACATAAGAATAAGTTGGTGTCTAAATGGCTGCTAATTCCTGTACCACCAAAAAGCGAAATGCAAAAACAAAACAAAACCTAAAATGCGAAAACAAGATAAAAAAATATAATTCTAAGACGAAGGAGATGAATATTTGTACAGTTGTTAATATAAGAGACAGAGTTTAGATGGATAAAGGTGAAACACAACAGAAGGTTGGTGGGTGTGTGAGGCAGGCAGGCAGGTGAAGGTATGATGTTTAGGGATGGAGAGTAAGACACAGGAGGGGTTATTGACTCTGACATTCACATCATAGAAGGGGGAGAGGGAGGGAAGGGGGTGATGGGAGGTGGTCAATGTCCATATGAAAGATATTAAAGGTAGGAGGAGAGGCGTGAGGGGGGGGGGGTACGTACATATAAACGACATAAAGATAGGGAGGAGGAAGGGGTGAGAAAGGGGAGTGGGATGGAAGAGGAGAGGAAAGGAGCGACTGGGCATTGTTCATATGTAAGGCTTAGTGAGTGAGAGGAGTATGTATGTATGCATGTATGTATGTATGTATGTATGGGCAAGGTATTAACCAGGAACTTCTGCTCAACAACCGCAAACCACCACTTAGCACTATTGACTGTGTGTGTGTGTGTGTGTGTGTTGCAAGCACTGTTTACATTTCTGTTTTCGGAGATAACACACCAGCATATTGTGTTGAGGGAGTTGCAAGCACCACAACTGGCAAGAGGAACTTGTTATGATTTACATATTACTGCACAGGAACAAAACACACCCATAATGGTTTTAAATGGAGGTGATACTATTAAAGACAAGATCCTATTTTAGGTAGATGAAGAAGAAAGAGAGATGGGTAGAGTATGTTAAGGATAGGGTGGAGGTAAGAAATAAATAGGAAATGAAGTTCAAATTACCAATCTTGGAAATAGAAATTGAAGCGAATGTGAACAAAGTAAAAAAAAAAATAGCTTGTGGGGTTGATCAGCTTCCAGTGGAATTTATAGAACAAATAGACTCGAATGGCATCAAACATGTAAATCAATGTATTTAAAAGGACATTCCTAGAGATTTTAAAAATTCAATATTTGTGTTATTACCTAAAAAAAATAAAGCCTTGGACTCCATGAATTATCGAACAAGTCAAGCCCGTAAAGTTTTATTAAACATAATCTTGGCTGAATAAAATTTAGAATATACTACAGTGAAAAGGAACTAGAGAATATGTACAGTATTTGGCGTGACAAATTTGAATGAAAGGGCTGTAGTGGTACAAAGAAATTTGTATATCATTTGTCTGGTTTGTTGATATTGAAAAAGCTTTTGATAGAATAAACTACAATAAACTTAATAGAGGTACTGGAAAAATAGGCGTTACTGCAACAGATGTGCTGCAGTGTTAGTAAATAATAAATATTTCAAGTGGTTCAAAAGTTAGACAGGGAGTAAGATAAGGCTGTGTTCGATCTCCAACATTTTATAATAATTTTCAGAAATATAAATGAGAGAAATTCTAAGTAACAATGGAGGAATAAAAGTTAATGGTAAAGTAATATTAAATATAGGTTATGCAGATAATATTGCTTTTATCACCGATTGTGAACAGACGCACAAAAACTATTTAACATAGAGTACAGAATATTAGTGGGAAAAGGTAAAGAATATGGGCTAAGAGTTAATGCTTTAAAGACTAAAGTAATGTGTGTGTCTTCAAATTATTAATATATCCTAAAATGTAAATTATGACAGGCAACAGGGAACTTAAACATGTGAAAATAACATGACCTGTGATAATGAATGTGGAAGAAAATAAAAATAAGATTAGGTCAAGCAAAAACAACATTTAATAATCTAACATACCTAATAAAAAGGAACAATAACTTGAATTTGAGAGAAAACTACTGAAATGCTAGGTACGGTCAGGACTGTTGTGTGAGACAGAAGCGTTAACATTTTCAGCAGACACCAGTGAGAGGTTAAAGGGCTGTGAATTAATGTGGTGTTATAGGAGAATGTAACAAAATAAGTTATATTGACTGAAAGAAAATAAACAAAAGCTTAAAGCAAAAATTCATGTATGAATGTTGCTCAAACTGCAACATTTTTACAAATGCGTCAGATGCCGCAGAAACGTCAACATTCAAAGCCACGCTATGGTACACTGGAGCGTACTGCAAGCCCAGACTACAGGCCTTAACCACTATTTACTCATTCCTTGGTAGCAGTACCATTCACCAAACTTTTTGATCACCCCCTATATAATGTTCATCTTGAAACTAGTTATGAATTACACCAGTTATGATGAAAGAAGAGTAACGAATGAGAAGGAGGCTTTAGAGATTTGTGTGTGTGTGTAGGGGGTACCACCTCTGGTTCATGGTGTTTGAGAGACCCATCGCCTCAGAGAAGAATATATATATATAACATTGGGGGAAAATAATGACAATTTCCCCTAAAGTGAGTAGATATTGTCTTCTCCTACCACCCCCTCCTGTTTTATCTGCACGAGTATTGTTATGGACCGCGTGATGACATAATGAAAGCAACAAGCATTACCATACATCACTTAAAACATCATAGCTACCTTAAACAGTCATATGTCAGACATAAACCAACATACCTTAAAAACTTGTCATATACTGTATCAAACTTAACATAAAGTATATTTCACACACACACAAACACGTCAGGCCATGTCCATCCAAATTTAACCTATTCATTCATCATTAATATTTCACCTTTAAATATGATTGACATATTATATACTTAATTTTATTGTGGTGTAAATTCCTGCCCGTATCGTACAGACAATGACGCACAGTATCTTTAGTGTAACCTATATGTAGGTCCACACAGCTTGATATTAATTGCTGATGGTTTGTGTGTTTGTTCACATTCCTCAGGCATTAGTATGTGTACATAGTGTGTGTGTGTGTGTGTGTGTGTGATATTAATAGGATGCAACGCTTGACAGTTAACATTTAAACAATTACAAGTTATAATTAATATTTGCATTGCTAACACTAAAGCCGGCTTACGTTTTGGAAAGTTGATATGAAAAACTGTTCATTGATGCCCTGAAAGCAACAGAAAATTGTACCATTATTAATCAGGGTTGGGGTCAAGAGCGTGTTAGTATTTGTGTTTGATTTTAATTAAGTAATTTTCCATATTTGAATTTACATTAGAGAACCTCGATGAATGTGTATTTTAATAAATTTATTGTATTTGAGCGATGTATTTGCTGTCGACAAAAACATCAGTAATTGTCTCGGGGGCAAGGTGGTGGAGGTCAGTTTGATATGGTACCAGGAAGATCAGTAACGAATTGTATTTGTAAATGAAATTTTTTTTTTTTATCAATGTTCATTTCTGTTAATTCTAACTTAACACTCAAAAGAGAGATGGAATAATTATGTAGTAGCCAACTTGGGAACCCGTTTTAATCGATACTTACATTTGCCAAAAAAATAATTAATAAATAAAAAAGAATATGTAAGTGTGTATTAATATCCTTCCCTCCTCACAAGACTTAATAGGAGTTTACTTCAACATCCACAGTCAGAAAAGACAACTGCTGCTCTGTTCATTTCCTGTCTGGTTAATACTTGCAAACTAACGCAAAATTTAGAGAAGAAACTCCAGCTAACCACGTGTACCATCATGAAAGCTTTTATATAGTTCTATGCAAGTTATTCAGACCACCATATGAGTACAAGTCAACACTCCACACTAAGTAACGACCTGATGTCTTCAATCAATGTTACTGTGTCCAGACCTCGCCCGCCCCACACCACGCGACGGTCTGGTGTCTACAGTAACATTCCCAAATTTCAATCACGCCATAAATAGAGCCTCGTAATTAAATGTAATGAAAGACCTTTTAAACAGCCAATATAATTATTTAACTTCACCACATAAAAATCAACCTTTAATTCTATGTAAATTAGCATACTGATCACTTAACCTACTCGTTATGTTTCAATGCAAGAGTTATTTCATTCAGAATCCAAAAGAACATTACCTGATTTCTGCGTAAGAGTGAAAGTTGCTGGCTAATCCTATGTAATTTAACTGCACTAAGCTGCCCTCTACTAAGTATTAACTCGGGTATGTATGCTACAGGTAACTTATCTTATTCATACCAATTTTTAATATTTTTACCTATTAAAAGCTGGGACACTACCTTTAAAAATAATATCCCATTAATCAACACAACTGAATTACTTGCAAAGACAAACAATTAAATGAATGTCAACTTAGATTATAATAAAACCAGCACTAAAAATATATACATAAACTAATCTTAAAACAATACAAATCTATTTACCTTTTATAACGGGTTTAATTTACGAAACAAACGACTTAAACCACCCCCCAAAAACCCACGTGTTAACTTCCCCAGACATTGAAACTGTTTGGGGGGAGTTAAAAAAATATGTTTTATACCCGCGCCCTGACTCTCTGGACACACCAAAACCCCCCATCCCAACTAGAACCGATCACGACACTTTTCTCTCTTGCATATTTAATAGACACACGAGACACACGAGCGTTAGGTGAAAGGAGTAACAAAAATCAGTAAGAAAAAAAAAACTAACCTGGATATCCTGAGGTGGTGAGGTGTGTTACGGTCCCTCGATGAGCTGTTAAAACTCCACTTACCTGAGGAGAAACAATATTAAGTGAGATTATCCCCCAGCTAATATATTGGTTCTAATACTGTACACTTAAGGTTTAACTTACAGGGGCGGCTATGGTAGAATAATATAAATTTTCAACTATTACTATATACACATCGTCTTAACTGTTATATACATCTGTACAAAAAATAACACTATAAAAAATATTTAATGTTAAAAATATGTAATTTATAGTATACTTTGAAGATAATGATCCACAAAATAAACTATTGTATTACAAAACCATGGCTAGATTCTTAACCAACATGTCCTTATTATTAAAGAAACATTTACTATAAATTACAGAAACATAAAACATTAGTATTTTCACGAAAAACATGATCAACTATACAAGATACAATTGGTATGTGTGAGGAGACGAAGATGCTAACATTCTTGCTTAGACTACAAGGTGGATACACCAAGTATTCTGGCTGAGGGAGAGTAGAGCAGATGACCAACACTATGTGAGCAGAGAATGGCATGTTAAAACAGCATTAACCCCTGGTGAACACAGTGTTTGTAACAATGCTCTCGTCCAAACTGACAAGATTTCATTGCCGCCACTTCAAATAAAGTTGGTACTTGTCAAGCAGTTCATCAAGGTATTTAGTGCTGAAAGAGATGCCTTCAAATATAAACGCCTAATGTTCCCAAAATTGTCCTAGGCTAAAGTCAAAGGCTACCTCTTTGTTGAACCACAAATTAAACAGATATTGGCATCAAAAGAGCTGGTAGATAAAATGTCTACTGTTGAAAATAATACCTGGCAAGTATTTCAGCATAATGTATGGTACTGTACATGGATTTCTGTGCACTAAGAAGAGCGAGAACTACAGAGAGCAAATCGAATATTTAATTGTATGGTTCAGTAGAGAACTTGGGTACAGTGTGTCCCTGAAGATATACATACATTAGTTGTATTCACACTCTGAGTTCTTTAGAGAAAATTACGGTGAAGTTAGTGAAGAACAGGTGACTGTTTTAATCAGGATATCCAAACATAAAGAAGAGATATCAGGTGGTGATGAGGTGAAGCAATAATGGGTGACTACATTAATTAGAGTTTGGTTGGAGATGACCACAAGGATAACAAGAGAAAATGTTTAAATGCCCATTGTTAACAAGTGTTGGAGTTGAGTTGACTTTGTTTTTCATTTGTGGCAAAATTATTGATGAAGAATTTGTTGTTCTGTGATGTACAATATACATAATATAGTTTTATAATTAACCTATGTTAGTTAAATAGCCATTTCATAAACAACAGCAATAATTTAAGTTTACACCAACAGATGTTTTTTACTTACTGTTGAAACAATAAGAATGGTAGATTGCTAATTTACGAAAACAAATAATTGGAAAAAAAAGTTACCCAGTGTAATCAAAAGAACTTATTCAATACAGTATAACCTAACCTAACCACCAGTCCAGTAACAGTAGGGCTCACCTTGTCCTGAAGGTCGAGTAGGCCTTGGTGTTGGACAGAGTACCTTAGTTTCTGTGGCACCTTGTCCATCAGCCTCCACCTGTGAAGAATATTGGCGGGCAAAAAACCCAGCCTGCAACACTTTTCCTTTTTGTGGCACATGGACCAGAAACTCGCCTGCCTGCCTGTGCCTGTAACGATATTCAAGTAATTAGTCCACAGTAATGCTTTCACTATTTAAGTATATGTATATTTAAAATAATACAAAATTAGCAACACAATAATAAGCTAAAGACTTCAGCCTTTACGAAGCATCACAGCTCTTAGTTATAATTCTGTAGTTAAACATGAGTTAAGAAAAATTATAATAATCAGAAAACCAAAGTTAAATTCAATAACAAATTCCTCACTGAAGATATAAAAACCATGTGAAATTAAACCAATCAACCTGTGTCAATATATCTCTTGCCTTAACTCCTATTATGAATAAATATTACCGGAACTGAAACCAAATTTGTACAACAGTGTGACTTCTTAAGACATTCGTTATACATGGGAGTCTTTAACTAAATCTCTAGAACATTCAACAACACTTCTACTTGCATATTTGTTTTCTTTAATAAAACGTTAATCTGTTGGAGAAACAAGAAAAAAATCGAACTTGAACTTATGAAAATCTTGTGTTAAGTCTGCCAAGGGAGGTTAACGACCCGACCCTCTTTTTGACGTTCACTATGGCACCACCCTCCCTCCCCCCCTGAAAAAAAAATAATGATCTAAGACAAGAGGATTCACTCAGTATATGTCCTAGTTAACACGGGGAGATACGCGTCTCTTAACAAATATTTCATCCTAGTCGTCCACAGTTTTTTTCGGTAGTAAATTCTCGAAACCCTTGTAACAATGGCCTGGTCCTGTTTCTTTTTTTTACTCCCCCCCCCGAGGATGAGAAAGAGTAAGGGAACACTGAGACACGTGAGTTAGACACAATAAAAATGAAACCCTCGGAGAAGAATTTCGGAAGATCTGTTGTTACTGTACATAAACAAGCAGCAGTTCGTATGTCATATGTACTTGTTTATTTCTGACTGAGAAAAAGAAGAGACGTGGTACGTAAAACTAAAAATGTCTTTGTCACATTCTTGCTGGAAGAGTCAAAGGGAAGTGAATGATTAAGTCTGTGTAGCCAAGGTAAGGTCGCCCAGCTCCAGTAGGTGATGCACATCATTGTAAAGCCTCTTGTAAAGTGTGTGTGTTTGAGAACATTATGACGCTAAACTATTAATGGCATCAAACAACATAATCTAACCTACCTAAACTTAATTCTCGGATAGGTAGATTAGGTTGACTCATGTCACTCGTTGCTGCTATAAATCGTTGAACGTCGGAGCGGGTGCTAAAAACGACCGGCTACCCTTCCTACCAAGATTTATCACGGGATTCTCGTGAATTCAATCTCGTTTTTTCCTTGATCCTCTACCAGATCTTCATTATATACACCAAAACAAAAACAAAAAATCTGAAGTCCCCGTCGGAAAATGGCAATAAAGTGAGGACCCTTTATCTTAACCTACAAAAAATTTTCATCGCATTTAAAGATCAAATTGACACTCTTAGGAAAATAGCTCCAGACGTTGCTGTGTTAGATTCCTTTCTTCAGGGAGGAAAACTTTTTATCTAAGCTACAGGAATTCCCTAGAAAGTTAAAACCACAATAAATGGAACTTACTGACGGAGAAAGTGTCTGAACAAGTACCTGGGACCTTAATGAATCAAGTCTAAGCTAACATAGAAATGATAGCTATTAGTTGCTGGCTTTATAACGTAAGAAATGTTCACGATAACATAAACGGTACCTAAACTATTTTCCAAACCTCAACCCGCACTTGCACTATTTTATAAACTAACTAAGTAATCCTTTCACCGGCTCCTCTTACCACCATCGGCTTTGCACCTCCTCTCATCTCCCACTGGATTTTTTTATTACCAAAGTAAGTAAACTCTTGACAGGACTCGCTCGCTAGTTTTTTTTCCTCTCTTTCATCGGAAATTCAGAAGTGAAAAAAAAAAGATCACGGTATCGTAACCTACTTTACTCTCATCTTTGGCCCTGTTTCGTTTTTCCCGATTACAGAATATTTTTAAAAACCGTCTCTCAAACATCACTCCCTCGGAAAAAAACAAAAACACCTCCCAAATGACCCCAGAATGCACTGCGATAAACAATGACAGAGTTACGCTTAGGCCATATTATCAATGACTAACCTCTAATGGTGGACGTGACTTTAGTAGCCAACACAACCCCAAACGTCTGGCCCATCAACCATATATTAAATCTCCGTAAATTCCGGTCGAATTTCATATCGTTGTAATTTATTTATATTTTAAAGAAAAATTATCAAGCAATTATTACCTTCCGTCGACACAACAGCTTCCCTAAAATACCAGGTTCCGTCGGGGTTGCCCTAAACGCTTTTGTCGTCCCAGTGATAAGGTCTGGTAGACTCACTTGCAACCACAACCTAATACCCATTTCCACATTCATCACTCACTGGTTCCTCAATACTGCTATCAACATCATCACAAACACAGCTTACACCACTGTTAGTCATGTGTAGATTAATCCGTATATATCAAAACATACCAACAGTCAGGTCTTCCGTTAACCACATATGACTTACACCAACAGTCAGGTCTTCCGTTAACCACATATGACTTACACCAACAGTCAGGTCTTCCGTTAACCACATATGACTTATACCAACAGTCAGGTCTTCCGTTAACCACATATGACTTACACCAACAGTCAGGTCTTCCGTTAACCACATATGACTTACACACCAAAATATAACACAGTAATGGCTATCTAATCACATATCATTACCTTAATATCCTTGTTCATATTATAGGAATGTATCACAACTAACACCTGGAGATATTCAGTTACCGTCTTCATGATGTAGAACCTTAGTTGACGTGCAATATATTCACCCCCTACATCTACGTCACTGTAATTAACTTGTCAATTTTCTTTCGTTTTTTCTTTACGTCATATAAACAGTGGATGGATTTTCATTTGTCTATGTCTCTGAAAATGACTTACAACGGGAAGAACATTCAACAACGGTACTGAGGTCTTCTGTCATCCACGTGTCACTGTCATTATTACAAGCTAAGCATTATTGACTCACTATAAACAAACACAGCCCATAATTTTAAAGAGTATTAAGTTCGTTAAATGTTCATAACACTAATTAGTTGTATCCAAGAGGGTATAAACGGAAAACCCAGGAAGAAACTCACCACACTCTGAGTACAGCACTAGCTAATAATTCCCACCAGGAAACTTGTCCCGAGACTCCTCCAAAGCTTCGAAAAGTGCAGAGTTCCATGTGTTAAAGGCGATATTGCTGAAAAAAGACCAGGGCAGGGTCATCGTATATGGCGTCGTACACCCAACGACTGTTCTGGCAACTGGCCCTCACACTGTCGCTCTTGACTCGTCAGGCGTGACAACAAATATTTAATGTTAAAGAAAATATTACGAACAACAGTTATCAATCATCAGACAACATGAACTAAACAAACTTATAATAAACTAATAAAAACTATTCTTTAATCACTAAATTGTTCTAAGTTTTCCTTGGTTCGGTTCTTATGTTTAGAATAGGTGAGCAGTCCATGAGGCGCCCATTTACAAGCTGAAATTATGTTATGAATATGATGTACAGAATAGTAATCCATTTACATAGGTCTATTTCACCTCATATGAAGTAAAGTCAAAAAATATTTTCCCCGCTACATTATTTATTGTAAATTAATAAATGGTAAAATTAAATATCAGAGTTTTTAATAAAATTCGTCCATCGACGGCAGAGCAAGAGCAACGGTTTGCCAACATTTTAATTTTGGTAACTATATTATATTAATTAAAAATGAGGCGTATTGTTCTCGAAAGGAAAGCTAAATAATTTTCCATCAATATTAAATATATTACTTGCTTTGTTTAATAGTTTTTAGACTTTTCATCACATATAAGATGGTAAGCATTCCTCCGCCTGTCGCTAACGTCCCGGCTGGTGCTATAGAAAACTAGTTACCTTAGTTAATTGAATTGACAAGAGAAACACGGAGATGGTATGGTGACTTGAAGCTTTTAAACATACCAAGAGACACTGGGGAACCATCGTAAAGGTGTATATTAGTATGGAGTAATAGTATTTTATTTAAATTTTTTATAGAAATATTTCATACAAATTTCAAATCATTCACATAATCAGTAGGTTTATAAATTATTTGTAGGCCATCAGCTGGAGGTGCGGGGTATTAAGTAATATTCTTATAAATATATTTCGTGTAATATAGAGTACCGTTATTACTAAACTATGAATGACGTTACTACCCGTATTTGCATATCTGTACGGTAGGTTGAACCGCTCAACCCACCGACAATTTTACCGTGTCAAATAGCTCGCCTAACGATGTTACTCCACCGTCAACAAAGGCTCTCCGTCTGATAGTTTCAATTACTTCCCAAACGATACAAAAAACATTTAGATAGAAAATTTACAATACCTTTCACACAAGTAAGTTCATTACACTCGCCACGTATGTTAGTAGTAATAGTGTGAACGGAGTATTGAGTCGCATTAACAAGAGGTTTTTCGTATGGAATGGTTTAAGTTCATAAAACACTCTATATCGTAGCTGTAGTTTGGTAATACATCCATCCACCATCATTGTAAATAATTTAATATTGTTGCTTATTAAAAAAAATCGTCTAAAATCATCAATACTGTTCTTGTTATCCCTTCAACTTATTACAGTCGAACCTTATGTCTACTGCATCACTAAACTCTACCGTAGTGCTAATGTTGACATAATTATTAGGTCTTAAGGTCCATAATTATTTTACTAAGTACACTAATCATTAACAAGTGATGTGTGTGGCTAGCCCGGCAATAAACAAAGATATGTAGCCTCGTAAGCTTAGTATCCTAGCATCAACTATCACCATTCTAACCCCTGACAATTCTTCTCTCTTCTAATACACTAAATGACCATAACATTACATCAGATATATATTAGAAAATTTCTTTGGACAGAAACTCGGAATTAATCTCAAAATATTCGAGCCTAACTAAGCCTCTAGAATCTGTAATATTATCTGGTCGTTCATACACGTTCACTCATAAATACTAACTAAATGACATGAATTGAGTAGTTTGTCCCGTCTCTCGCTCATACATACCTGTTATTACGTGGCAGGTGTGTCAATCTGTTTACCTGTGTTGAAAAAAATGAAAAGCAATTCGAAACCAAGTACCTATCTTTCTTCTGTAAACATAAAAACAACAATTAATAGTAATGTTAAGTTTGCAAAATAAAAATGAAAATTATAGTTGTGAAAATAATGAATGACCATTTCCTTTTCTCGTGGAAGATTATCCATTTATTCTTAGATAATTGTAATATAGTTTTTCATTTGTTGTTCATGTTAGAAGCATACCACGACAAGAGCTACTTAATTAATTTTATTTAAAAACCACTCGAATTTCTCCAATCAAGCTCAATCTATTCTTAATAAATCTAGCTTACTTTTAGGATAATTTTAGTTGGTTCGTATCGCCCCAAAAAATAATATCGTTAGTTTTATTCTTGGTGTATCTTTTTTTTTTCTAACATAGACTATTTTGTTATTGTCCCCGTGTTGATGGACTGGTAGACGTCGTTAGTGAGTTTATTTAAGTTATTCTCTTATTACCCGTCTTGCTGTAGTTGAATAGTAATAATTAAACCTTAGAATACATCGTAAATTGACAATAGTTACTTGTGATTACTATTCGTGTGGTAATATAGAAATTTGTATTTGAAAATCGAGTGAACCCCCAAGAAGACACCACGGCACTGAGCCTCCCTAATAGGAATGATTTTAAGGAATAATTTAGTGATCTTCCAATTTATGTACGATATAAAAGGAAGAGAAAATAATAGGACAGTTTAGTAACGAGAAGAATACCGAGGAAGTGAAGGTAAGTTGTGATCATTTAATCTAGTCATCGGTAACATATTCTTTTTGTGTTTCTACTTGGTGTTTGCTGAAGTGTTCCTTGTAAGTCATTGTACTGTTGATCTATGCCAGTATGTGTATTATGTACTAAAATTTACATTGGAATGCGGTGAGTTTTAATCGAAATTTTGTTATTATTTGTACATTTAAACTAATGCTGTGAGTTGTATAATCTAATTTTAATTTTTCTTGTAAGTCTTAATTTGATTTTTGTGAATGTTTTTACTGTTTGTTCACTCTAATTTAATTATTTTGTGTGACCTTATTACTGTCATATAAAATTTAAATTGAAGTTTGTTTTGGTATTTTAAATTTTTATTTGGACTTCCTCATATATCTGAGGGTTGGCGACCACAGTCTTCCACTCCAAGTGTTTTCGGGCTGGTTTTGTCAATCCTCAAAAGATATTACATCTGTTAGGGGACCCAGTTTTCACCCATTAATATTTCTGCCATTATCTCTCCACCCCCCAAAAAATAATCGGGTCATGCAACGGAATCCAAGTTTAAGGATAGTTAAGTGAAGCTCATAAGTTACAAGTTAACCTACAATTTCGCTATTTTTTTTCTTTAGTGATTTAGCGAAATGGACACTGGTACGGTGAGAATGAACGTTTGATAGTTTGATATGCTGCAATGCTCCCAAAACAATGGACATTTATACTCACTATTTTATCGAGTTAGACCCTAAAGTCAATGAGCACTGTTGAGTGAGAGTTCAGTAAGTCTGTATTTATATTCATAAGTAGTGACACCATTACTGTGGATTAATAACGTGATTGTTATTGCAGACAGGGAGGATCCTGCCTTAAGGACCGCTGAAGTGAATGTTAAGGAATAGTGGATTGTGGTCCAGGTCCCATACAAGTGACTTAAGCGTGATGCCAAGGCCGCCTCAACCATCAGAACAAGGTGAGTGGTACTTCTACAACTGCTAATGTGTCGTAGTAAACAAAAATGCTGAATTACTTTAAGTTTTGGCCCCAATCATTCAGTGCGTTACGCCACACCATCTGTAAAACGAATGCTATTATGTAAGGGAAATAACTAACAAGTCAGAAAATAAGAGCTAGAGACGGTAAGTACTTGGTGATGGGCTTCCCTGCAGTGTATCTCTCCTTACTTAGAGATAACACAACCTTATGTTCCTCGTGTTGTTTGTTGCATCTCCACTAAGGTAACATTGCGGCGTGTTAGCTGGGAAAACAGAATGTGAACAGCACTCTCAGTCCCACAATGCCCGTGCCTGAGGCTGCTTTGACGTCCCAGTTGGCTTGTGTTGTCCTACATTATGTGTTAATGGCCGGTGGATCCCTCATGTGCACGGTGGACCACGGGAGCCATTCGTCAGAGATAGAACTATTTCATTATGCTGGACAGAACAGGTTGAATATGATCGTCAACTGGATAAGATTAGTCTGGATATATAAAGTTTACTGATTTTACTTTCAGCAAGCTACCTCTCACGAACAGGGAGACAACACTGTACCTTCCCTGATACTGTATTTGATGATGTGGTCATGTTTGGACGTTACAGTATATTTAGTTTACATATTGAATTAAATAACTCTGTTGTTGAAGCACAGAATTACTTAACCTAAGTCGCTCTGATTTTTTAATATTATCTTTCACTTTACAGTAAAAGGATAAATTATGGGACGAAAGATGAAAGTATAGAAATATTAATATGTATAAAACTACATTACGTGAGGTTATGCTAATGGCTGTTTCCAGTGCCCGTCAAAAGGGCTCAATTAATGCAAGGTTTTCATAATTCATGGATAAATTCCTTAGATCTTTAGATTTCTTTAGTTAGTTAAAATGTCACTGATGTGTACCATTTTACACAAGTGCTTTCATGTAAAAAATAATTACATCATTTTAATTTTACTTCGTTTTTTTGTAATTTCTTTGCTGTTGATTTTTGCCAGAAGCCTAGTGACTCTGCTTGTTGTAGTGAACCAGTTAGTTACCTTTATTTTGTTAGACACGCTTTTTGTAAACACTAAACAGAGGGAAATGTAAATGGTGAAAATAAAAGTCAGAAAGTGAAAGAAGGGGTAAATAAAACAGGTGGTAACGAGAAAGAAAGAATTAATATTTACACTCGTCTGTGTTATCGCGTTTCAAAATCAATCGTCGACTTTCTCCAGAATAACATTGGTGAAAGAGAAGTGTTGTTTTTTTTACCATGAAAGGAAATAATAAAAAAAATAAATAAAACCAGCTTAAGAAATACTAGGCTTCTATAATTAACGGGTAAATGAGTCACGCTGCGTTAATACAAGATTAGTTTAACATTAAGTGATATATTGCACTGCCTTCATACCTGCTTAAGATCCTAAATAGATAAAGTATTTAATTGTAATAATATTCGGGTATTAGATTAGCTTTATGGATAGTCTTTGATATTTGTTCGTGAGTCCAGCCATTTCGTTTTATATCAATGCGTGAAATATTACTATAATATCTCTTAGGATTGTTCCTTTACGTCTGTGTGAATATTAGGGAGATAATTTAATCAGTATGGTGTAAAGTTTTCATTCGTGGCGACCTGTTGTTATGACTCGTGAAGCTTATGTTATCTGTATTGAATATGTCGCGGCTTAGCTCCCTCAATTCACACTCGTCTTCTGTATATAGGTCATTGGCACCATCCTCCCTCTTTTATCCACCTACGCCTTACCCTCACGTCATCTGTGTGGATGTGAATACCACTACTAGCATTGGTTGGGTGGTGGAGGCCGGAGGAGGGGGGGTCCCGGCGTCCTCGCATCTCGGGAGTGTCAGAACCCTTGTGGCTGTACGGGGGGAGCTTCTATTCTCCTTTGTAATATCAAAAGTTTCCAGTCGTGTTGTAAAGAGCATCAAAGTCCCATTGAACATGATTTAAAGGATCGCAGTCTTCTGTTTATTGGCTAACTTCACAACCCCATTCCCTTTGTTTCTGGGTTCGTTAAAAAAATATATATATCTTCGTCCTATTGTTTTGGGAGCGTCATTCCTCTTCAGTGAGCGATAAATTCCTCTCTATCTCTCTCTTTCTCTCTCTCTTGGTTTTAGGTAATCAGCCCCCCCCCCCCCCAGCATTATGGAGGTGTAAATGGCTACTGTGTTTATGCTTCGCTATGAGCCAGGAACATAAACTGTGTGTGCCTTGTCTGTCAGTCCGTTTGGTCCGTTCTCTCTTGACGTTAAGATGATCATTGGGTAAACACATCCTACAGTTCCCCCCCACGAAATATTCTGAATCTTGACACAAACAATTTGGAAGTGACAATAAATGTGAGGCTAGTTATACCGATCGTGTTGGTTAAGCCTTAAGGTATATGGAAATTTCACACACACACACACACACAAGGAAGCCTCCCAAAAAGGCATCGTTGCCATTTTAAACTTGAGATATGACCAATGTTGTGAATGAGCGAGTCGTTTTTTCCATTCAATTATTGTTTACCGTTTTTATTTTATTATGGCCAATACGATGTTTGTGGAGTACGAAGGGTCGAGTGGGTACACCTCTGGCTTTCTGTCCTAAAGGTCGTTTGTTTGGTCTCGGGGCTCCTCCAGGTTCACTCAGCTGTAAATGGTTACCTGACTAGCCATGTAAGTTGGAGAAGGTGCTTGAGTACAGTGCCGGCTATGTTGTCTCCTTAGTATATACGCACAGTGTTGTATTATCCTCAGTGTCCCTAACGAGCAGTCATACCTATGTGATTCAGTATCATTTTCACACGATGTTTAGACCCCAGTGGCCGCCTAGTTCACAACGTTGCATACACTTGGGGCGTCATGGGTCAGTTGGACGAGGCTCAAGATCCCAAAGTCTCAGGTCATAGCAGGTCAAAACGACGTTCCCAGCCAAGATTTCTCGCTGTGAGAATATTTCACATCGATAAATGTAAATCATCCCGAACGGTTTATAGAAAATTTACTGCCGGCGATAAATTTAAAACGAAAAGAAACACTAAGACGAAAACAAAAGGGGATGATAGATGCGGCATTGAGACCAACTGTATTACCCTTTTCGTCTGCTCAAACGTCACTGTGACAAGGAAAGACTTACGGTTACAGTGAATGGAGACGCTAGGTTGATACAAGTCTCATAATAATACTTAAATTGAACGACGCCGGTGGGACATTTTTTTGTAATCGATAATTAAATTTCTGTACATTATAAGAGACATTTTCCGATCACATGTTATTCTCATCGATGTTTTTCCTTGACATTTCTCATCTTTCCTGAGAACTATGAATGAGAAATACAATATGATCGCCGCTGCCTCCTCCTCCTCCTCCTCTCTTAGGCTTTTTCTTTTTTTTCTTTCCCGGGAAATAAAATAAACCATTAACACAACCCTGATATTTTAGTATATACAGTTTAGTCTAAAAATCAAATGTAAATAGAAAGAGAGAAGAGACTTAAGCTCCACGATGCGTACTGTAGAGAAGAATACTGTGCGGTAAATAATGACTCGGAAAGCACGAAGAGTGAAATGATTTTGAACACTGCAGTAAAGGTGGTGGAAGCGCTTGAAGCAAAGGTGATGGAAGCGCTTGAAGTAAAGGTGATAGAAGCGCTTGAAGCAAAGGTGATGGAAGCGCTTGAAGCAAAGGTGATGGAAGCGCTTGAAGTAAAGGTGATAGAAGCGCTTGAAGCAAAGGTGATGGAAGCGCTTGAAGCAAAGGTGATGAAGCGCTTGAAGCAAAGGTGATGGAAGCGCTTGAAGCAAAGGTGATGGAAGCGCTTGAAGCAAAGGTGATGGAAGCGCTTGAAGCAAAGGTGATGGAAGCGCTTGAAGCAAAGGTGATGAAGCGCTTGAAGCAAAGGTGATGGAAGCGCTTGAAGCAAAGGTGATGAAGCGCTTGAAGCAAAGGTGATGAAGCGCTTGAAGCAAAGGTGATGGAAGCGCTTGAAGCAAAGGTGATGGAAGCGCTTGAAGCATGATTGTGGGCAAAGATTAAGAAAGCGTAAGAGTTTGTGTTTTAATGGTAGAATGTGGAGTTTATATTTTATTAACTTGTGGTTGCTGGAGTAGGGTGGAGAGAGAGGAACAGCAATGATGGAAAGGAACGACACACACGCACGCACACACACACACACACACACACACACACACACACACACACTCACGCACACACACACACACACACATGCTGACTTAATATAACTTTCAGAGCTGCAATAAGGATTACTTGTAAGAGGAATTACAGGGTGTCGTCCAAGCGGTAGTGTGTGTGTGTTTGGTTTTTACTCCTCCCGTTATTTAGTTGTTTCTCTTTCCGTTATTTAGTTGTTTCTCCTCCTCCCTCTTCCTCCCCTTCTTCCTCCCTTCCCCTCTTATTGTGATTATAAATTTCATCATTATTAATTTTATTTGCATTATTGTTACTTGCTGTAGTGTTTTTCCGCGATTCCATACCGACGTGGGAATTACGGTGCAGTATCTTGCGTTTCCACCTTAATATGTAAAGCTGCAAGTAGCCTTTTTAACTAACTTCCAGGATTCAGATATTTACGGTGGAAAATTTCTCGGTACTGTGTGAATTTCTGAAAAGGCCAAATACGGTCTTTTCTTTTGTAATTCTTCCACACACTAGCTCGCTCACACTCACTCAATGATACACGTGTCTTTGTAAGTGAAAGGATATATCGATTTGTATTTTTTAATTAATATTGAATACCTAAATCGTGTACGTGTGTCGGTCAAACAGAAGAGTCTTAATTTATGGAGGTTGCTTGTCTGTCTCAATAATTTCGGTGAGTTATTTTTTTTTCTACCCTCGGTGACGGTATTCCGACATGACCTAGCCTATCCTGACCTGACTTGACCTAACCTGACTTAAAACCTAGCCAGACTTGACCTAACCTAACTGAAAACCTAACGTGACTTGACCTGACTTGACCTAACCTGACTTAAAACCTAGCCAGACTTGACCTAACCTAACTTAAAACCTAACGTGACTTGACCTGACTTGACCTAACCTGACTTAAAACCTAGCCAGACTTGACCTAACCTAACTTAAAACCTAACGTGACTTGACCTGACTTGACCTAACCTGACTTAAAACCTAGCCAGACTTGACCTAACCTAACTTAAAACCTAACCTGACTTGACCTGACTTGACCTAACCTGACTTAACCTAACTTTTTACTTGTAGACGATGTACTTAGGTGTTATCGAGGAGAATTTATTTTTTTTTTATCAAATTTCTTACGATCTTAAGATACCTTCCTTCTACAAGTAGGTGTGTGTGTGTGTGTTTAAAGCATTCATCCAATCACCTCTAAACAACCCTCTCTGTTGATGATGAAAATTATGAAAATTTAACCAAACATTTTAAATGAGGCTCAGCCATTGTTTATCAGATTAAATATCAAAACTTTTGTTAATTCTATAGCTTTTGTTTAGAGCTGTCATGGGGTTAATTGCTATACATATATACTTAACTATTATCGTAAATCAGATAGCAGGATGTTTAAATACCACTGTACACACAATAGCTCTACAGAGTTAGGTAGCTATTGTAGTGAAGGTATTGAATTATTTGGAATTATTTGGAATTATTTTTTTTTGGGGGGGAGGGGGGGGGCTGTTTCATAGGTCAGGATTTATTTTTGCATTTTTTTTATACATCAGGAAGTGTTGATGATTTGTATTGGGTTGTGAAATGTTGTTGATTTTTCCTGTCTATGTTGTGAAGTGTTGTTGATTTTTCCTGTCTATGTTGTGAAGTGTTGTTGATTTTTCCTGTCTATGTTGTGAAGCGTTGTTGATTTTTCCTGTCTATGTTGTGAAGTGTTGGGTTGTGAAGTGTAAAGTGTTTGATGAAGAAATATTTAGCTTAAAAAATAGTAATAGACTCACGCAAAAATAAACAATAGACACGCAAAAATAAACAATAGACGCACGCAAAAATAAACAAGAGACTCACGCAAAAAAATTCTACGTATCAATGTTAATTTTTTTTTTCAATGAGGTTAAATTGCGATTGTAATCCATTGGCGATATACAGAATTTAATCAGCGACATTCCATCAAAATTGGCGATATTTTTCCTTTGTATTGTGATCAAGTTTATGAGCAGTGATGTGATGGAACCTCTGTTGTTGTTTGATTCTTCTTGTTTGTTTGTTTCCTGTGTGTCAGTCATTATTCCTCCTCCTTCTCCTCTGCTTCTTTTTCATTATTATTTTTTATTTTCCCCTTTTTTTGGGTGGGGGGTGGGGTGCAGGAGGGGGTGGGGGTGGTGGGGGGTGGGGGTGGAGGTGGAGGAGAGGGGGGTTGGGGGGTGCCAGTACACTTCATGATCCCACTTCACATTTTTGCTTCCCTGTGGTCAAGCTGTAACTATCATCTCTCATTCTCTGCATCAGTTAGTCCGTTTAAGTTACGAGTCCCAATTACAACGTAGGATATTTTTTTTTTCTTTTCAATTAAATTCTAAAACTGAGTCGAATCATTCAATTGGATTTTTTTTTATGAGTTTTACTTAATAGGAAGTTATATTGGAGTTGTTGTTATCGTGGCACTAATCTATGACTCGTGCCAGTACAGTGCCAAGGATGTGTTCATTACCCTTCTGTTGGCTGTTATATTTGTTCGTTTTTGTTGTTATATCTTTTGTGGCTTTCCTATAGAGCCTGCACATACATACATACACACAAACATACACAAGACACACACACACACACACACACACAAGACACACACACACACACACACACACACTCACACACACTCACACACACACACTCACACACACACACACACACACACACACACACACACACACTCACACACACTCACACACACACACACACACACACACACACACACACTCACACACACACACACTCACACACACACACACTCACACACACACACACACACACACACACACACACAAGACACACACACACACACACACACACACACACACCCAAACGTAGGTGTAAGTTTTAAGAGAAAGTGTAAAAAAGAAAAAGTTGAGAGGGATGGTAAGAGAAGAGAATACTCACAGCTGAGGGAGAAGGATCAGTTTTATGTGAACGAGTCATATTCTCCGGGACGAGGAGTGTATGTATGTGTAAATATATATATAATACACACAACATTCTGGTCCCTCCGTCTCTCTTTAAATGGTACAGCTATTCATCTCCTTCTCGTTACCTCCCGCACTACACCAGTGGTTCTTCGCAGCTCTCTTATACACGTGAACACCAAGTGCAGCTCAAGCAGGCCAGCATGTGCACACTAACTGCTTTGTTACCTGCTTTCTTGATTGCGGCTCAGCAGGCAAATACCCACCTGCTCTATCGCCC
The DNA here is from genome assembly GCA_958450375.1 of Homarus gammarus. Taxonomy (NCBI): domain Eukaryota; kingdom Metazoa; phylum Arthropoda; class Malacostraca; order Decapoda; family Nephropidae; genus Homarus; species Homarus gammarus. The sequence goes on from CAUDMG010003860.1 coordinate 110,343, forward strand.
GCCATTGAATCAAACCACTGACTATTTTATGTCCGCGAGGAGACTAAGAGTACGACGGGGAGAATTTTTCTCTATTTCAGTAGCGGTTTTTGGAAGCAGTATATAAAGGCGTTGTGGCGTGTAATGATGGCGGCGCTGATGAGGTGTGGCTCAATGTTCTGCTCGCTGGCTTTTGAGGAAATATTTTCATTTTAATAAGGGGAACCAAGAATGTAATTGAATCCATGGAAAGGAATATGTGTTTATTAAACCTGTAAGGCTTTTGAGAGGTGCCCACATACCTTATATATATATATATATATATATATATATATATATATATATATATATATATATATATATATATATATATATATATATATATATATATATCAAAAGTGTGTGACACAGAGATGGATGGTACTGCAGGTATAGGGGACAAAGGCAGACCAAAAGAAAGATGGAAGGATGGGTTGAAGGATGCACCACGAGTGAGGGGGGGAAGGAAGGAAGGATATCCTTAAAACCTCACTGGCAGTAAACCAGACCAATATGAGGGACTTTGTTGTGTTGGGGAGCACCATAGTGGAGCACATGTATTATAGCAGCGAGTAAATACATGGCGATGGATACAGGGCGGATGTGTGTGTGTGCTCAGTCTCTCTCTCTCATACAAAAAAGGAAAATAAAGTTCCAATAATTAAACCAGTTTTAAACTTTACAGTATAACACAATAATTGATCTTTATAATTCAAGTTGTTAGAGTTGGTGATACATTTCATGAGAGGTGAAGAATGTGTGTGTTTCCTCGGAGGGTGAGAATGCCGGTAACATTCCCTCACTGCACCAACACCACAACAGAAATGACTTCACTCTTGTTGTCTCATTTAACCAGAAATATACTGTAACTCCCCGACAATATTCTAACACTTTATATTCTGCCTCATAACCCTTAACTTGTTGGGACAGAGTGGTACAAGTGTTTCCTATTACTTGTACTTGTTAGGTTAGGTTAGGTTAGGTTAGGTTAGGAGTTGGTGTCAGCCACGGTACAAAACACACACAGTTGGCCATATACCTGAAGTTACGTCTCTATCATCCTCGTTCATCATCTGGAGTCACTTGGTAGACCTATCAGAGGTGGGAGGTACAAGGTCCTCCCTCTCTCTGTTTGCTCACTAAGATATGCTGAGCCTCCTGTTAATGATGTCACGGGTCTTGTTGTCATCTTCGTTTACCTGTAATAGTTTTAACAGGTGAGGCCTCTTGAAGCTTTCGTGTTGGTGGTCAGTCATGAAGCTTTATACCTAACCTAACCAAACGTAACCTTTATACCTGACCTAACCTAACCTTTATACCTGACCTAACCTAACCTAACCTTTATAACTGACCTAACCTAACCTTTATACCTGACCTAACCTAACCTTTATACCTGACCTGACCTGACCTAACCTTTATACCTGACCTAACCTAACCTTTATACCTGACCTAACCTAACCTTTATACCTGACCTAACCTAACCTAACCTTTATAACTGACCTAACCTAACCTTTATACCTGACCTAACCTTTATACCTGACCTACCCTAACCTTTATACCTGACCTGACCTAACCTTTATACCTGACCTGACCTAACCTTTATACCTGACCTAACCTAACCTTTATACCTGACCTAACCTTTATACCTGACCTGACCTAACCTTTATACCTGACCTAACCTAACCTTTATACCTGACCTAACCTTTATACCTGACCTACCCTAACCTTTATACCTGACCTAACCTAACCTTTATAACTGACCTAACCTAACCTTTATACCTGACCTAACCTAACCTATATACCTGACCTAACTTAACCTTTATACCTGACCTAACCTTTATACCTGACCTACCCTAACCTTTATACCTGACCTAACCTAACCTTTATACCTAACATAACCTTAACCTAACCAACAATTTTCTGCACCAATTTTATACTAATTTCAGGACTTTTTTGTGTTATAATTACCTAGTGATTTAGAGGAGGGAGGGAGGGAGGGGGGGGAGTCATTAATCTAGAGCCGGTATTTCAAAACTAATAATAGAATAATTTGTTTTTTGTTGTTTTAACCAGCCATTGTAAACAGATTTATGGCCTTGTCCAAATTCTCTTATCCAGCATGGTGACTTGACTATATTATGGTACCTGGTGACTTGACTATATTATGGTACCTGGTGACTTGACTATATTATGGTACCTTGTGACTTGACTATATTATGGTACCTTGTGACTTGACTATATTATGGTACCTTGTGACTTGACTATATTATGGTACCTGGTAACTTGACTATATTATGGTACCTGGTGACTTGACTATATTATGGTACCTTGTGACTTGACTATATTATGGTACCTGGTGACTTGACTATATTATGGTACCTTGTGACTTGACTATATTTTGGTACCTGGTGACTTGACTATATTATGGTACCTGGTGACTTGACTATATTATGGTACCTGGTGACTTGACTATATTATGGTACCTTGTGACTTGACTATATTATGGTACCTTGTGTGTGTTATTGTCTGAAGTGGGTTGAGTTTGAGTGTCCATCATCACGCTACTTGAGAGAGAGACAGAGAGAGGGGTACAAAGAGAGAGGGAGGGAGAGAGAGAGAGAGAGAGGTGGATGAGTGCCAGGGAGGAAATAAAGTGTGTGTGTGTGTGTGTGTGTGTGTGTGTGTGTGTGTGTGTGTGTGTATCCCCCGGTTGGACAGGCCAGATAAAATACACAAACATAAGAATCACGTTGTCATATTTTTCTGTGGTGTGTGTGTGTGTGTGTGTGTGTGTGTGTTGTCTGTCTGTCTGTCTTTACTCTAACTCTACATTATCCTTACTGCAGGAATATACTTTTAAAATGGTCATACATATGTCTCATTAACCCACTAATTGCCAAACTAGTAATACAATCATTCAATAACAATAATATATCAGTCAGGTATATCGATCCATCAACCAAAACCTAACCTGGAATTTGTTAAACCTAACCTTATATAATTAAACACCTTTATAAACCATACTATCCCCACTGGTATGGTTTAAGTGCTCTTAGATATATAACTCTTGGATATATATCACTGTAGCCTCATAATATTAATAGTATATCAGATATTTATGGTTTAATGAGATATGGCCAATGATATTTTCTGGTAAGGTAAAGTTATGGGACGGCAAGGATATTCAGGAGAGATTTATATTATTGTGAGTCTGTTATTTACCGTTAAAAGGTCAGAGAGTTGAGTTTTGTTTGATATTTTATATATGTGAAGGTAATTTTTTGAGATTTCCCGCGGTTTTTTTTCCAGCCCTTTTTTCCCCGCTCTTTTTCCCCGCTCTTTTTTCCCGTGCTTTTTTTCCCGCGCTTTTTGTTCTTTCTTTCTCTCTACGGGGATGACTGTGAGAGGTGACTCGTTCAGTTGTTTGACTTGCAGTAGCCTATGTAAGATGTTTTCAGACATTTATCTCTGTGTTTTTTTTTATATATCTCTTTATCCTTTTATCTCTACAGGGGAGAGTTTGAGAGATGAGACGAATCACTTTTTTATATTGACTATTTTTAGATTTAGTTTTGAGAGAGAGAGAGAGAGAGAGAGAGAGAGAGAGAGAGAGAGTGCTGTTTTCTTGAGAGAGAGAGAGAGAGAGAGAGAGAGACCCAAATAAATGAATCACAATAAAAATAATTACACATATCACATCATAATTGAAGTAATTACAAAAAAAAAAATCACATCCAACCCCCAGATAGACAGATAGCCGTAGAGAGACAGGAAAACAGATGACTCAACTCGGGGTAATACTTTCACATTCAAGGATCATATTACTTGCTTGGCTTTCAACTCAGTTCAACCAGGTACAAAACTTCGCTCCCAGGTGGTTCTGAAACTCACTCACGGGAATGACTTTCTGAACTGACTTACCCTGACTGTTCCATCTTTTTATTTGGGGGGTGGGGGGGGGGGGGTGTCGATACTGCTTCATATTGTGGGGGGATGGGAATGAACCACCTTTGACCCCGGACTGTACAGCGGTGACAACGATAATGAAGACGATGATGATGCTGCTGTCAACCACCCCCCCACCCCACCCCGTCTGGAAAAATGATTCACTGACTCATAAATTACCTTGGAGGGTGGTGGGGGGGGGGGTTGGAGGAGGGAGAGGGGGTGGGGGAGGGGGGGGAGAGGGGAGGTCTTGGTAGTATATTCATAAGGGTCCTTTTTTTGGGGGGGGGGGGTAAATTATGTTGATTTTCCTCGGTGTCTCCTGCAAGTAATTTAATATGACTAGGGATTATGATAGGGCACATTGATAAACAGAGAAGAGGGGTATTAAAGAGATGTAAATTGCACGATGGCAGTTTTTCTTTCGTCTCTCTCTCTCTCTCTCTCTCTCTCTCTCTCACGGTATCAAAACAAAGACTCTCGCCTTTCCATCTCGGCTGTTGGAGATGACAGGCTCAAGATGACTCCCTCTCCTTCCCCTCTTCCCTCTCACCTTATCTCTCTCCCCGCCTCTCCTTCCCCCATACCTCCCTCACCACGGCTCAATCCTCCTCTCCCCTTTACCTCGCTCAATCCTGCTCCCCGCTACCTACTGCTATCTCCCCTTTCACCATCCCTCCCTCCCTCCCTCCCTCCCCACCCCCCTCCCTCCCTCCCATTCTCCCTCCCACCTGAAGCCACTGAGTGTGTGAGTGTGGAGGGCTGAGTTATGTAGCATAAAATTGAGCCTGGCATCTGGCGTTAAAGATTCATGAGGTCTTCGCTTCATGCCATTAGTTTTATCTATCGTTCTCTCACCATTTTTACCTTCCACCACCGACGTCAACTACCTATTTTGTGTTGTTTCTGGAGATGTAGAAGTTGGTTGGTCGTGTGTTGTAGGTGGCGGTGTGTGTGTGTGTGTGTGTGTGTCTGTCCTCACATTACAATTAAAGTTATAGTTATCTGAATTTTCTCCTCTTACTTAAATCGCTAGTTTTTATTTTGATACGTCGTGGTGGTAGATAAACCCCCATTGGGTATTTAATCTTTTTCCATCAATTACCTGGGTTAGTAATCATTGCTGTGTACCTGTTGAACATGAAGCCTTACCTGAGTAATTTAATGAAAACTCAATCCTTTTTCTCTCATTGAAAAAATTTGTAATTAAGTCAGTATTTTTTTTTCCCTTCTTTCAAATCGACGTAAAAGTATTATTAGTTCTGTTGTTAGGGTAAACGTATTCCATCTTGGTTAGTGGATACGGTGGATGATACAGGTGACGTTATAATATAGCTCCTGGGTTATATATCCACCCGAGGACGCTTCAACACCTGTACTTAATTTGTGTTTACCTTAACCTTCTTGTATTCTCACCTGGCTGAATATACATATCTTAATTAAGTATGTCTCAGGTAGATTCAGGTGACCAAGTTGAAATCTGAATATGATTTTTTAGTTGAAATCTGAATATGATTTTTTAGTTGAAATCTGAAATCGGTTTTGGGGGGAATAAGACGTCAGAGTTGTATAAATATGTTTTAATTGACTTCCATGTACATCAAACTACACACTATATGTGATGTTATTGTTTTGACTTTACACAATGACTTCACTCCCCTCTCGTAAACTACATCAAATATTACATCGAGTATTCATTAAGCTACAGGGTTAAAGTTGAATTTATTACACGTGATTAATTTGTTACTGACTTAAAAGGATCATCTTATTATATGTACAGTAGAGTAATGATCGCCTTTACAGTGTCAGTCGATTCATGCACCATCCTGAAATAAAGTCAAAATTATTATTATTATCTTCCCCCAAAATACAAAATATTCTTGTTATATTCTTTTTTCATTGTTTCGTCATTACAGTTACATATCTTCGTTATTATGATTATTACAGTTATTTCGTTACATGGTTAGTGTATTGTATTTATGTATTAACAATTACAAAAGCCTGTCTCATGCACAAAAGATGATTGGCATTCCTAAAAACAAAAACTTTACATATAGGTATATTTTAGTTTATTATAATACAGTAATTCTATCCGTTATGTGGTTATTGTATTTCTGTTTTAAGCAATTACAGAAGCTAGTCTCATGTACCCTGAAAGCAACTCAAGAATTAATAACAAATATTACAGGAGTGATGGTGAATGACCTTACAAACAACCTTTTAATACTTGAATTACCTCCGTTACATAATTACCTACAGTATTTTTTTTTTTATTAACAACTACAAGACCCTGTTTCATATACTCCATTAGAGAGGAAAATAACAAACAAAAACATCAATTACATTCCCACAAGTCTTATTATAACTCATGTAACTAATCATTACAGGAATTTTTTGGATTAATTACAAAAGAAAACTCATGTACCCGAAGATACCAAAATAAAAGTATAAATGTATATTAACATTCTAAGGCATTATGTTCCTACAGAGTTTCTCATCGATTAATTCATCATAACACAGCAAAGATTTCATTATACAACTTTTCTGTATTTTTATTTCATGAAGTCGGATTCAAGTTATTTGTATTATTAGAGTTACCCCTTAAATTATTACAGGGGGAAACAAAAAACTGGAGGGATGAGAAGGGGGAGTTGGAGGGGTGGGGGGGGGGGGGGGTGTTGGAGGGGTGGGAAGAGGGGGGGGGGGTTGGTCGGAGGGGTGTGGAGTCGGAGGGGTGGGTGGGTGGGGGGAGGGGCGAGAGATGATGCTCCGGTGATTTATTGGTTCAAAAGTTCGTTGGTTCGAAGCTTAGGTTAGTTTTGATCTGCGGACCAATGATGTTTAATGTCATGTGAGGCTTTGGGCCAATGAGCTTTCGAACCAATGAACCTTCGAACCAATGAACCTTCGAACCAATGAACCTTCGAACCAATGAGCTTTTGAACCAATGAACCTTCGAACCAATGAGTATTCGAACCAATTGAACGTAGGAATACTGAACAGAAGGAATAGTTCCAAAACAAACAGATTGATGATTGGTTCGAATTAGTAGATTTCGATGTTTCAGAGCATTATTCTTCAAGCACTGAGCATTATTACACCCTGACGTGATATTTTTTCACCTGGTGTAATTAAGGAAAGGTGTGTTCAGGTGTTTACACTTTAGAGTACACTAGTGTTTGTTTGTTTGTTTTGTTTTGTTTTTAATATATTTTGGGGGGGAGGTTTTGAGCGAGGTGGTGTTTTTTGGGAGAGAGAGAGAGAGAGAGAGAGAGAGAGAGAGAGAGTGGAAGAAACTTGAGATAGACAACGAAATAGAAAAGGGTAGAAAAAACCCCCAGATAAGACTAATAAACAAACGGTAATCACACACACACACACACACACACACACACCATCAACCATACCAAGACCATGGTTATGCACATCAACCTCTCCTCCGACATTGTCCCACCTCCTTCCATTACTCTAGGTCCGAACACACTCCAGGTTGTAGATTCCACGAAGCTCCTCGGCGTCACCATAGGCAACAAACTAAATTGGAAACCACACGTCAATGAAGTTGTCAAATCCTCCAGTTTCCGTCTCCACCTCCTCCGCCGACTCAAGTCCCTCGGAGTTCCTGCACACGAGCTCCTCAGTGTTTACACAACATTCATACTTCCCAAGCTCACCTATGCCTCCCCCACCTGGTCTTCCTCCCTAAATGCCACACAACGTAAACACCTAGAAAAAGTGCAAAAGAGGGCATGCAAGATTATTCTCTCCCCCTCCTACTCCACATATCAAGAAGCGCTCAACACACTGACCCTTTCGACTCTCACTGACCATCACCACGACCTCATCTGCAAATTTGGTAAGAAGCTTCTACACCATCCCCGACACCGGCTCCTACTACCACCTGAGATCCCTTGTCCGAGAATTGCTGTTCGACACCACAACCGCATCCAGCCCATACGTGCACGAACTGATCGCTATAAGAACAGCCCAGTCCCAACCATTGTAAAAATTATCAACAACTTGTAATACTGTAACACTGTCACTATGTTGAAATGAACTGTAGTTTGAGCTTTTCCCCATCTAAGTTATTATATGTCTTATTTGTGTCACTTATGTTACTTGTATATTATTTGTAATTCGTAACCCATTCCCCAAATATGTAACTGTATATTTTCAGCCTTCTGGCTGCCAAGCTCCTTCAATAAACCGTTAATTATTATTATTATTATTATTACACACACACACACACACACACCAGCCAACGTCTCTGTATCAACCCCAAGTTCACAGGCTTGAGCACCTCGCCGCTTGGGAATCGAACCGTGACATGGAGAATTAGAGGAGATTTTCTTGCACGCCTCCCCCATCCCCCCTCCACCCCCCCACCCCCCCCCCATCACTTTCTCTTCCACCTCCTTCCCTGCCTGGCCTCTCTCTCTCTCTCTCTCTCTCTCTCTCTCTCTCTCTCTCTCTCTCTCTACCTCCCTCCCTCCCTCCCTGTTTGGCCTCACTCCTCTCCCTACCTCCCTCCCTGTTTGGCCTCATCCCTCTCCCTACCTCCTCCCTCCTTGCCTCTCAGCTTTACCTCTTCCCTACCTCCCCTACCTACCCTCACCCCCCCCCCGCACTTCTTCCCTCCCCACCTCCCTTCCTCCCTAGCCTCACCCCTCTCCCCACCCCTCGCCTCTCTCCCCAGGGACAATGTATCACCCACTCGCGTTAATTCTCGATCCGTGGGGATTTGGGGTCGACAAGGCAGAAGCAAAGTCGTATTGTTTTTTCATCTCCTGAGTATAGCTGAGGGGATGAACGGTATAGTGTGTGAGGTCTCTGGTGGTTACTCTAGATCTGTTTATCTGTCTGTCTGTTTCTGTCTGTCTGTCTGTTTCTGTCTGTCTGTTTCTGTCTGTCTGTTTCTCCACTGATTTTCTTTTTCACTCCATCTCTCTTTCTCTTTCCTTCTCTTCTAGCTTTCTGTCCCCCTCTTTCCCTTTCCTCTCTCTCTCTCTCTCTCTCTCTCTCTCTCTCTCTCTCTCTCTCTCTCTCTCTCTCTCTCTCACCACCATACACATGATCCACGAGTCCTAGTTGACCTCTGACCTCTTCTATAAAGGGCCAGGAACCGGAATCCCCGTAGTCAGGTCTTAATATAAATTGTCATTGAGGTCATTGAGGTAGAGCCGCTGCCGTTCATCTCCTGCCTTGTTGATTCACGAGTCGAGTGTCGCCCCCCCAAGATTTTGCTTTCAGATAAGAGACTGTCTTTATCTCTCTCTCTCTCTCTCTCTCTCTCTCTCTCTCTCTCTCTCTCTCTCTCTCTCTCTCTTTGTCCCACGATTTCTTGCTTTAGTTCTAGAAAGAGATGGAGATAGATTCTTTGATTTATTCAGAAAGAAAGGGAGGATAAAAAAAGTGAGAAAGAGAGAGAGAGAGAGCGAGACTTATTTGAGTGAGAGATAGAGATAGCTTACTGTTTTAGTCAGAGAGAAAACAGAAGTAGGGATAAATTCTTAACCTGATTAAGAAAAGAGAGAGAGAGAGAGAGAGAGAGACTATTGACTTTATTTGTAAAAGAGGAGTCAGAGATAAAGGAAGACAACTCTATACTCGTATATTTATGCAATCGTGTTGAGAAAGTGTTCAGGTCGACCAGGGTAGGGGAGCAGCATCGACCAAGGTAGGGGCCAGTCTCGACCAGGTTAGGGGAGCAGCATCGACCACGGTAGGGGCAGCATCGACCAAGGTAGGGGGCTAGTATCGACCACGGTAGGGGCAGCATCGACCAAGGTAGGGGGCTAGTATCGACCACGGTAGGGGCAGCATCGACCAAGGTAAGGGGCCAGCGTCGACCAGGGTAGGGGGCCAGCGTCGACCAGTTTAAGGCCTTTATTGACCAGGTTATGGACCGGCGTCGACCAGGAACTGTAGGGCGTATCTCATTGTTTAATGGGGAAAGAAAAGGAGTCTATTCTCATTAAGGATATATCTGATAATTAATGGGTGAGCTAATCTCTCTCTCTCTCTCTCTCTCTCTCTCTCTCTCTCTCTCTCTCTCTCTCTCTCTCTCTCGTACATTCTTATATATCTTTACTTTATCTTATATCATTTCTCATTATTTCTCTTTCTGATAATATTTCCTTTAATATATCTCCCTAATTTATCTCTCTCACACTTTCTTTCTCTCTCACTCTCTCTCTTTCTTTCTTTCTCTCCATTTCAGTATTTATTTCTCTACTCTTTCTCCATTCGTAAAAATAAAAGCTAGCCTGGCTATCACCCCCCCAGGAAAACTTAACAAAAAACAACAATAAAAAATAATAAAAATAAAACATCGTGTGTGTTTCCAAAATGTGAATTGAATCAGTCCGGTAAAATGAATCCTGTTTTTATTTTGTTTTGTTTTATATTATCTTAATCTTTCTGATTCTTTAGTCTATGATATTTTATTCTTTAATTTTATTTACTGTTTGTTTGTCCTCTTAATGAAGTAAATTGATCTATATTGTTATCTATGGTAAGTAATTTTAAGTTATTTTATCTTTTTCGTCTTTTCTGTTATTGAAATATATTTATCTTTTTATTCTTCATTTGTGTTTTGTGTTTTTCTTCCTATCCATTCGTTATTTTATCTCCTATCTATATCCTCTTCTGTGTTCTTCCTATTATTATTTTATTCATTATTCTCCTTTATCGGTGTTTCTCTCCTATTCTTGTTAATTCTTCATTATGTAAATAAATCGTATGTTCTTATTCAAACGAAATGTACTGTTATATTTTTTTTCTAACCTTAATTCGGTGACTGGCCAGATGGACCCCAGCCCTAGTCTTTTGTGGGCCCCAGTTCTCGTAGGCCCCAGTTCTTGTAGGCCCCAGTTCTTGTAGGCCCCAGTTCTTGTAGGCCCCAGTTCTAGTAGGCCCCAGTTCTAGTAACGTGTTATTCCTAATGGGTTTGTTTAGGTTAGGTTAAGTTAGGTTAGGTTAGGTCCTGTTAGATTTGGGGCCCATGTTGGGTAAGGTTGGGGCCCGTTAAGATTTAGGCTATGTTAAATTGGGACCCATATAACGTAGGGTCCATTAGCACTGTGGGGCCTATTAGGATTTGGACCTATAAGTTACAGTTGATTAAGTTAGGGGAGAAATAGGGGCCTCATTAGACCTTTAAAGGGTGTGTGGGGGGGGGGAGGGGGGCTTGTTAGGACTGGGGACCCATTTGACCTTAAAGCACTTAATCCTATAACCTTAACAGTTTAATACCCTATAATATCCCGTAATATACAACATTGTTTTTCTTTGTTGTATCATGGAAGCCTTCATATGGTTTAAAGCAACAACACCTTGGCAACACAACTAACACTACAAATATGTTTTTGTCTTTTCACTCGATTTTTTTTTCTTCACTTTATAAACAAAACCAAAAAAAAAAACACTATAGATATTTTTTTTTTTTACAGTTGCAAACAAAAAAAAACACACGGAATATTTACATTTTTTTCTTAGTGTTTACCTCATTAAAAAATAATTGTTTTTTTATGTTTGTTTTTCTTGTTTATAGTTAAAAAAAACAGTTTTTTTTTCCTCTCACTTGTGTTTGTTTGTTAGTGTTTCTATAGTCACATTAACAATACTTTTTTTTTTTTGCTCACTCTAAATTATTCGTATATTTTTTTTTTTTTACAGGTGAACTTTAGTCAATCTTTTTCAATTTCTTTTGTCTTTTACATACATCAGTTTTTGTTCGTTTTTCTTTAACACATTTCCATAAAACAGTTTAGTGTATAAATTTCAATGTTTTTCTACGTGTTTTTTTTTTTAATGCTCGTTTTTCAGAGTTTGTGGAGTTGGTAAAAACAGTTTATTTTGTCGTATTTTTTTGGGGGGGAGGTTTAATATTTTTCTTTCTCAGTTTATATATATATACATTAGTAACAACTGTTTATTCCATAGTTTATTCAAGTTTATACAGTATGGAATTTTGTTTGTTTCAATTTATACACTGGTTCCATTTTTTCCTAATTTGTCTATATTTTTCATTCGGTTTCCACAGTTTAATAAGACAAATTATTATTATTATTTCCTCTATTGTTATTTTTTCTTTCACTTTATACTCAGTTAAGAATATTAGTTTAGTCTGTTTTTTCTATATTGGATTCTTCTTTTGTTATGTATTAAAAAAAAAAGTTTATTTCTATCTTTTATAATTTATTTTCATTTAATTTATACACAGGAGTAAAAAACAGTTTATTCCACCGCCTTCATTATTTTTTCTTTCTTTCATTTTTTAAAACTTTCCTAAAAGCTGTTTATTGTAGTTTTCATTTTTTTCATTTGTGTTTATAAATGTTGAAAGGAAATTATTGTTAAGTCGTTCGTTTCAACACTGATTTATTTAGTGTGTGTGTGTGTGTGTGTGTGTGTGTGTTTGTGTTTGTGTTTTAATTAATGCACTCCATGAATAATAAAACACACATCCTTCACCTGTGTTGTTTTAGGAGTGTTTTTTTTCCCCAGCCTTGAAGGGCAGAGAGTTTATCAGAGTATAACTACACTACACATTGATTTAGCACGCCACTGAACGTCGACTAGGAGTTTTATTCATTATTATTTATTTTTTTTAAGGGGACGCTCAATCCCACCTGAGCCTTGAGTGTTGATCTGAACGCTAGAACCTCCTTTCAATGTTACTGAACGCTGCGTGTAATGAACGCTGTTACACGCCCGGTTCTAGGTTTCAGTGTTACTCTGGGGGGGGGGGGTATTGGTGAACTCTGTACCACACTGATTGCTGCTGGTTGTTATTCGGTACTAAATGCAACACTGTGAACGATGCGTCATGATTACACTGAGCTCTGGGTTCTGTTTAACACTGAACGCAAGTGTCACTGGAAGCTGAGATTATCACTGGTGTTTCACTGCAGTCGTTGAACTCCGTGTATCCAATTGAACTGAGTGTTGGGTGAACGTTGAGAACAGGTCAATCTGAACTACGTGACCTTATGGTATTGAACACTGATATCTGGGAGCACCAGTGAACGCCCTGGGGTGATGCCACTGTATTGTTCACCATAGGGACACTGAACACCGTGCACTGAACTCCCCGGAGTGACGCCACTAAGGTGCCACTGTACTCCAGGTTGTAGTAATTCTGAACGCTGGTTTATGGTGCCACTGAACGCCTGCTCTTGATGCCACTGAACGCTGGGTCTTACTGGTGACACTGATCGTCCTGGTGTGCTGCCAGTGAACGTTTGTTCTTGGTGCCACTGAACGCCCGTTACTGGTGCCAACGAACTCCCAGGAACAATACCAGTAAACGCTTGTTCATAGTGCCACTGAACTTCTGGTGCCACTGGTGTTCCTGGGGTGATGTCACTGAACGCTGAGTCGGGTTGGTTGGTCCTGCTGGGAGTGAACGTCTTTAGGTTGTGCCACTGAGCGCCGTGTTCAGGTGGCACTAAACACTCGCCTCGAATGCCACTGAACGCGTCGTCTTGATGGTCTTGGACGTCGTGTTCAGGCGGCACTGAACGCCGGTCTCTGGCGCGCTTGAACGCTCGTGCACAACGCGGTCACCACTACATCACCAGCAGGGAGGCGGTCACCATGAATGCCAGGACCAGCATCACCACGTTGACCTCCATCGTCGAACCTGAAGAGTTAAGAGGTCAGAGGTTAATGAGGAGGATCAAAGAAGATGACATTTCCAAGCGAATATACAGAGGAAAGGTCAATCATCAGAAAGAAAATAGGGTGGGGGGGGGGGTGGGGTGGGGGGGGGGGGGGTATCTCTTTAACTGAGTATTTTGGCAATATAATATATATTTTTTTTCTTTGACGTTTGTTTGTCATCTCTCTAGCCAAGGACACGCAGTCATTCTTTTCCCCAAACGATAACATTTTAATTCAGTTCACTCGTGTCTCTCATCAGTGATCCCTGAAACTCGATACTGACAATCAAACGTTTTAAATATTTCATTTACGAGAAATAAAAATAATAAATAAATAAATATATCCAATGTCACCTCTGAGATCCGTTCCTCTTCGTTCGCCAAAGAGTGATCCGGATTTTTTTTTGTTCACTATTATTTTAACTTTTATTGTGTGTCATTTCCCTGCCTCCCTGCCTCCCTGCCTCTCTGCCTCCCTGCCTCTCTGCCTCCCTGCCTCTCTGCCTCCCTGCCTCCCTGCCTCCCTGCCTCCCTGCCTCTCTGCCTCCCTGCCTCTCTGCCTCCCTGCCTCTCTGCCTCCCTGCCTCTCTGCCTCCCTGCCTCCCTGCCTTTCGGTTCTAGTCATTGCTGTGATTTTTAGTCTCTCGTAGGTGATATTTCCGTGGGAATTTTTGTCACCTGGGAATCACGCGTCGAAGATTCCCTGCAGGGTGGAAGTGAAGCAGGAATACTGGGAATCCGGGAATGGTGATTTTTGATGATTATTTCTTTTCTTGTTGAAGAGAGAGAGAGAGAGAGAGAGAGAGAGAGAGAGAGACAAACAGCGGATGAAAGTAAAGAAAGAGAGAGAAGCCTCATTAGTCTGCAGTCACTAACTTTTCATCCCGACCGATAACCGCTTCTAAGACATCTAGTCACTTTATTAACTTGTAGAAAATTACCTACACTTATAGTCAATCCTGAGGACAGAGGCACTTATAAATGTACCGTCTTTCATTAAGTCTGTAGTTTATTATTAACATAGGCATCGTCACCTTAAGCGCATGGATACTTATGACCGCTGTTACTTAAAGTGTGTATATATATACACCTGTACACTTATAAATAAAGTCTTAACAGGTAAATACTTAAGTTACTCACAAGTGTATAGTTACTCATAAGTGTGTCATGAGGTAGAAAAGTATAGTAAGATATAATTAATTACATTTATGAGCATAATTACTCATAAGACACAGTGTGTAGTCACACGTTTCTCTTACCCACAAGATGACAGCTGAGGCAAACAGGGACGTGAGAGAGGTTAGGGGTCACGTGAACCCCACTGGGCCCCAACCTACCCACTCCTAAGGGCCCTTAACGTTACTGGGCCACAGTCTGACCTAGTAATTAAAGCTAGGGTTTAATAAGAGGGGGAGAGGGCGTTTAGTACTGGGGGAACCAATCTTGCTGCTCAGTTGGGGTTAGGTTAGGTTTGGTTTGGTTAGGTTAGGTTAGGTTAGGTTAGGTTAGGTTTGGTTAGGTTAGGTTAGGTTTGGTTTGGTTTGGTTTGGTTAGGTTAGGTTAGTTTAGGTTAAGTTTGGTTTGGTTTGGTTTGGTTTGGTTAGGTTTGGTTAGGTTAGGTTTGGTTTGGTTAGGTTAGGTTAGGGCCCAGTTGGGGTCTCTTAGGAATGGGAAACAGACCTAATGGTTAACCATGATCAAGGGAGAACGGAACACAGTAATAATGGAGTTTGTTATGACCGGGGCCTCTTGACCTGTCACTGTGAGATAAGACACGAGTGACGGGAGATGATTACTCGCCTTCTGTGTGTGTGTTCGTCCGTCCGTCCGTCTGCGGGGAGGGGGGGACCTTGTCATCGTACAATAAGTGTCCTGTTGTGTGTTTGTTCTGTGTTCTAGATATGGTCTGGCTGGGGTTAATATCCACACGCTCACAGATCTTTATTTTTTTCTATTTATTATTATTTTTTTACAGCAAGGAATCAAATAAGTACTTTGGCTATGGGTATTATTGAGGGGTGTATTAATTTTATTTATATGTTTAATTATTTATTTATTAATTTATTTTAAGTTGAGATAGATGATGAGAATTGTAGGAAGTTATATTTTCCATTTTTTTCCCATAAAAATAAATACGTCGATTCTGTTTATTTAGAGAATTGAACACCATGGTTGATGTTATTGTGTCTAGAGGTAAGGAGGTTGGGTATTGTTGTGGGGGGGGATGTATATTATGTTGTATTATATATCTGTATGTTATCAGGATCAGGTGTTGTATTCTCTTGTCTATACGGCGACATACAGACACTATGTGGTGGTGGTGGTGGTTGTTTATTGGCTGTGGGGAGGGGAGGGGGAGGAAGGGAGTGTTTGTTATTTATAGACTGGAAGGGAGGGGAAGGAAGGGGCGGTGGGAAGGGGGGACTATGGGAAATAATTGACCTGAATTATTTTTTTCACCTCCCTTCATGTACTGACCCCCCCCCCCCCCCCTCCTCACCTCTGTCTACATGTTGTATTGGAGAGAGTACCGTGATAGGGAGGCCTGGGGTGGAAGGGGGAGGGGGGGGGGGGAGCGACTCAGGGACAATATTTTCACAGCAAGGACTTGGCCTTTTTAACTCTCCATCTGTACGTAAATTTGATTATAATATTGAGTGAAATCTGACGTTTGTATATTGAGATTAAAATCCATTCTCTCTCTCTCTCTCTCTCTATTCCTCTGTTTATGAAAGAGGGGGAAGAGGAAGAGCAGGTTGGGGGAGGGGAGAGAGAAGAGGAAGAAGAGGAGGAGGATTGGAGATGAGGCAGAGAAAGGTGGGGGAGAGGGAAGAGAAGAGTAAAAACAAGAGAGGAGAAGAGGAAGAGGAGAGAAAAAAAAGAAAAAGAGGGGAGGAATCAACGAAGAGGAAGAGGAGAAGAAAGAAGAAGAAGAAGAGGAAGGGAATATAGAGGAGGAGTAAGAGGAGGACTATATTGAGAATATTGGTCCTGGGAAAGTTGTTGTTGTTGTTGTTTTTTCTTTCTCCTTTTTTCTCTATATACACCAACGAATTGGTCTTGTGTTGAGCCGAACAATTGTTGTGGGTGGGGTAGGTAGACGGGATCAAAGGTAGCCTCCCCCCATTGCTCGCCTCTGTGGGTCTCAGTCAGGCGGCCCTATGATGGAGTTTGTTGAGTACCTTGTATGTCTGTCTGTCTGTCTGTCTCTTTCTCTATCCTTCCATTCTACTGTCTGTATCTGACTGTACGTGTGATGTCCTCTCTCTCTCTCTCTCTCTCTCTCTCTCTCTCTCTCTCTCTCTCTCTCTCTCTCTCTCTCTCTCTCTCTCTCGTCGGTCGATCAGTCATTTAGGAAGGCTCTTAGTCTATCCATTATACCTCCCACCTCTAACGAACTATCCAGCCGTGACTAATGGTGTGTGTGAGAGGTGATATCTAGCCTTCTGTATCTGTTACATTGTCTATCCCTCCTTCACTATCCTCCTCCTCCTTCTCCTCCTTTGGCTGTTAAGAGAGAATTGTCTATCTGTTAAATCGTTTCTCTCTCCCTCATTGCTTCCCTCCCTCCCTCTATCCCTCCCTCTATCTCTCCCTCCATCTCTCCCATCCCCCCTTCCTCGGTATTCTCCTCTTCCTCTTATCTATCTATCTATTCCTCTCTGTATTGGACTATCCCCCATCCACCACAAACCAATTTTACTATCCATCTTTACTATCACTCGCCTCCTATTCTAAATGTCCCTGGATCGTGCCCCCAGAGCTCTCCCAGGTCACTTGACTATGAATCGGTATTTTACTTTACAGTTTGGGATATGGAGGTGGTCGAGTACAGTGCCGGTCACGATGCCTCACCTGTGTACCGAAGCAAAAAAAAAAAAAAATGTGTTTAATCTTTTAGTGTTTTGTATCAGCCTATGGGATCAAGTTTCATTTTCCACCAGCAGAGTAACCTTCAAGGGGCTCTGGACGCACACACACACACACACACAGACACACACACACGGAGCAGCACAAAGAGATTATCACACGATCACCCTAAGACGTAAACATAAACTTGATGTCTCTTGTATCCCTTTACTTGAGGTTTTGAACATGTGCATTGTCCCTCCCTCTCCCCCCCCCACCACCAGAGGTCTTCTTGAACCGACATCGTTTAGGGAAAAATTTGGTCGTGTTCAATACAGCCGCCAAACTGAAGGTTATAAATTAAATCACATCTCTTGTCAAACTCCTCCTCCTGTCAGATGTTTCGGGTGTTGAGTCTCCTGTGAGTGAGAAGACAACGACAAGTAAAAACAATGTTAGGAGTCGTCATGGATAGAAGAAACACGAACATGGACAATATCCCGACGATTTATCCTGCTGTGGGACTCCTTTTAGATAATCCCTCGACTGCTGTTGAGAACCAAAGAGCGCAATAATAATAAACCCTTTACAACAGCCATTGACCTCGACCACACACACACACACACGAAGGTCTTGACCAGATTGTATTTACATAAAAGGACTCTTGAGTACACGTAGCTATTGCCCACTCAGGTCCTCCTCCACCATCACTCCGCTTCGCCACAATATATATTTTTCAATTGGTTTTGCAATTCCATATTGACTGAATGGCTATCATGGCTTATTTTACCAGGTCAATTGGTCATGTGGTAGTGAGGTTTATCCAATCATCGTACGTTTGTTTTATGTTGTTTGTGACTCCAATTGTGTGTCTATCTGTCGTTACATTCCCACCCTTGTCCACACACACTACACACTGTAAAGGTTTAGCGTCACTCCCAACAAGTTTATCTGGAGTCATCACCGGGTGTGTATATCATCACCACTATTGATTTGGGTGAGGGTGGGAGCAACAGTCTCCTGCTGGCTGTGACCTGAGGCGGACCACAGCTGGAGACTCGTTATTGTTGTTTACCCTTTGTTGATCGCTTCTCAAGATGACTTCTTCACTATAGCACACTTTAGGGCTATTGTTTTGATGTCGGTCACTATTTTTAATGATTTGTGGTCCTATTTTCGTATTCTTGTGGGGGGGGGGCAGTGGTCAGTAATCAGTAGAAAGGTTCAGTGATGTTTATAATTTATTTAATCAGTAAGTTATCAACAACCTTCGGGTCTTTTCTTCAATAATCCCCGGGAGTCTTTGTTCCATAACCCTGGGAGTCTCTGTTCAATAATCTTGGGTTTATAGTTCAATAAGGGGTGCGGAGGTCGAGTGGATATATAACGCTCGCCTGCTGCTGTCCCAAGGGTCTGTGGTTCGATCCCGGGCATTCCCAGTTGTAAATGGGGTACCTAACTTGACTTAGGGAAAATGAAAGGTGGTGGAGGCGGTGTGTGTTGGCCACGCTGTCTCCCTGTGTACTGAAGGCTTAGTGTACAGTGTGTTCTTATATCCACTCTCTCTCTCTCTCTCTCTCTCTCTCTCTCCTCTCTCTCTCTCTCTCTCTCTCTCTCTCTCTGGGGTCTTTGTTCAGTCCTCTGGGTCTTGGTTTAATGATCAGAGGTCTTCATTACTCGTTGTTGTAATTATGATTATTATTATTAGTAGTAGTCGTAGTAGTAGTTAATAGTTGTAGTAGTAGTAGTATTTAGTAGTCGTAGTAGCAGTATAACTTGTAGAATTTAATTAACACTAAAGTCATACTGTAGAAGATAAAACAGAAAGAAACGAGAGCGCTGTTACCTTAGCCAGCGTGACGACAACAAGAACTACTTCGACCATTACAGACATCAAGACCAGGATATTTACCCACCACTCCTAATTTCACTTTACTATTTGTTACAAGGAGGGACTCAACCTGTTAAAGAAGTGATCAAAGGGCTCCTCTATACAATAAATACATCATCTACATATCTAAACTACAGTCCAGGTCAGTGAGGCAGATGGGGGACTCTCTACTGTACAGCGTGGCCAACAAGGGGGGAGAGGGGGGGGGGGTTGAATAATAGACCATGATATATTTTCTTCTTTGTAAATAAAATAAATAAAAATTATCTCTAATAAATAAATATATATATAGAATAATTTACCCATAATGTGTTAATGTAATTGTGGTTTTAGATGAAATATTTGTTGTTTGGTTTGATTGTAAAAAAAAAAGAACAGTCAAAATTTAAATGGTTCCCTGACTTAATGGTCTTGATGGCCTTTGATAAGACATAACCTGACCTGACCTGACCTGACCTGACCTGAGAGTTCATCCGCTTGATCACTGACACCCCAATAAAACCTGTCTGTAATTTCTCAACTACTGAAGAAGGCGTCCAGAGGTTGCGGTGTGTGTGTGTGTGTGTGTGTGTGTGTGTGTGTGTAAAAGCAATTGCACACAAACACACACAGGCATTGTATAAGGGTGGGTGGATGTACACAGGCACACACAAACACACACACACAGAGAGCCCTTAGAGAATTAGCACACAGAGACACAGTCAAGCTCCCTCGTGGCTTAGCCATGTCAACCTACACCACCAGTTCGGTTAAGAGGACCTCGCCTGCTGAGAGAGAGAGAGAGAGAGAGAGAGAGAGAGAGGCGGTTAGATAGGAGGTAGATAGAGAGAGGAGTGGTGAAAGAGAGATAAAGAAACGAGCGAGTAACACACACACACACACACACACACACACACACACACACACACACACAACACAGCACACACACACACACACACAACACACAACACACACACACACACACACACACAACACACACACACACACACACACACACACAACACACACACACACACACACACACACACACACACACACACAACACACAACACACACACACACACACACACACACAACACAACACACACACACACACACACACACACACACACACACACACACAACACACACACACACACACACACACACACACACACACAACACACACACACACACACACACACACACACACACACACACACACACACACACCAAGACAGTCAAATAGAGCGCGACGTGTACCCAAATATCCAGTTTCATGACCGTCACACCAGGGATATTCTCGTTGATTCCCGCGACGATAGTGTTTACCTGTGTTAGTGTCCACACACACACAGGACTTAACTGCACCTTGTATGTTACTCACAGGGAAGCATGTATACGTATACGGAAACACACAAGGGTATATGTACACATAACATACATCCACAGACATTTTTTACACACACACACACACACACTATCTCCGGTTGAGGGCCAAATTTCTCTTCCTAATAATACAAGTTTCACTTTCTCTTTTGTCAACATCAAAACTGAATTTCCCCGAGAGAGAGATTCACCGTAGCGGGGAGCGGGGGTAGAGGGGGGGGTACAACAACTTTCTCTCCCAATGACACGACAAGTTGGATTTCTCTGTCGCCTAAGTCCACTTTCTAATCACTCATTTGGATAAACTTTCTCCAGCTAATAAGATAACTAGTTTAGCTTTCCATGACGTCTAGATCAAACCTTTCTAATGATTGAGTTAAGTAGACCAGACTCTTGGCTTTCCCCGTCGAGTACATGAACTTTCTAATTTTGTGGGGATACAACTTTCTCTCCTAGTGACCTAACCTCATTATCCCTTAAAACGATTATTTAGCTTCATTTAATAACACAGGTTTAGTTTTACAGTAAGACAGTTTTTTATATATTATTTAGCTTCAAATATCACAAGTTTAGCCGTGAGGGGGAACAGCATCAGGACAGACAGACGTACTGTTTCCCTCTCACTCATATCACAAAAGAATTTCCCCGGGAGAAAGTTTGACTTAAATCGTTGCTCTTGTAGAAGTCGTCATGGGAACTTTCTTTGTGCTTTTTCTCTCGTGTGTGTGTGTGTGTGTGTGTGTGTGTGTGCGTGTGCGTGTGCGTGTTGTGTGTGTGTGAAAGACAATGTTTCTTTTGTTTTACAGACGAGAGAGAGAGAGAGAGAGAAATGAACTCTCTCTCTCTCTCTCTCTCTCTCTCTCTCTCTCTCTCTCTCTCTCTCATACACACATACAAGCAGCCGAGAACACACAGACATACACCAGCAGACAGCGAGACACACACACACACACACTGACTTACTACTGCTACACACCGGAATACAATACAATACAATACAACGCAACACAGATCCGGAATTTCACCCTAGGATGCTCTCTTGCTTGTGGTCCAGAGAGAGAGACAGAGAGAGAGAGAGAGAGAGAGAGAGAGAGAGAGAGAGAGAGACCCAATGACAAAACACACACACATTCTCCTCTTGTCAACACACTATATCATAAAACATTTAATGATTTGAACAAAAAAAAAAATGTAATAAAATATGATATCAAACAGTGACATTGAATCGACGGCAATTTACATATATTAAACATTAACCCAAAAAACATAACAAAAATAATATATTAAGAGGAACATTTTAATGCACTGGGAACTGGAGGGGGGGGGAGGGGTGAGGGAGGGGGTGGGAGGGGTGAGGGAGGGGGGGGGTGACGTAACATCTATATATATATCAGATTATCCAAAAAGGTGGAAGAAAATAGTTAAGACTCGACTCTCTTATATGTTAAACAACCTCTCTCCTCTTCCTCTTCTTCCCCTTCCTCTTCCTCCTCTCGCCTCCTCCCCTTCCTTATCATTTCCCATAAATTCTCATCCTTCTGCTGCTCTTTTCTCTCTTCCTCTCCATCCTCCGTCTCTCTCCTCCTTCCCCTTCCCCCTCCTTCTTTCCCCCTCCCTGTTCTTTCTCCTACCTTTTCCTCTTTCCGCTCCATCTCTTCCCTTCTCTCTCTCTTCTCCTTCTCTCTATCTCTATCCATTACCCATCTTCTTACTTCCTCCCTCTGCCTCTCCTCCTACCCTCCTTCCTCCTACCAGCCCTTCTATCTCTCTTCCCTTCCTTTCTCCGCCTCTTCTTCGTATTCTCCTCCTCCCCCTCTACCCCTCCTCCCCCTCTACCCCTCCCCCCCTCTACCCCTCCCCCCTCTACCCCTCCCCCCCTTCTCCCCCCTACCTCACTTCAGGAAAAAAAATTACGGTTAAAAAAAAAATGTGATGTAAGAGATGGCCGCCTCCCCTCCCCCCTTACAGGCTTAAGGGTAGTTTTTCATGACCTCCTACAACTGTGGTGACCTGTGACCTCGTTTGACCTGCGATTTATTGTCCTGGATGTTACTGGTCGAGCTGTTGTGAGTGACGGTATGACCTGATGTGACCTGCGACCTGTTTTTTTTGTTTTTTTTTGGTGCTTTAGTTGTTGTTGTTTGTGGTGTAGTAACCTTTGACCTAGCCTGACCTAAGTTAATTTTGTTTGACCTTATCTAAGCTAATGTAATTTGATCTGATCTGACTTGAACCAGACCTGATCTAACCTCGCTTATTATTATTATTATTATTATTATTATTTTCATCATTATTATCATTATTATTATTTCTCGTTCGTTTCTTTCTTCATCACAAAACGTCTCCAAGTCTCAGTTTGTCTTTATGAAACACAACCTTAATTAACAACATTTCGACTCTTGTCTTTATTTGTCTTTTTGTCTTATTAAAACTTGTATATTTATGTTATTATTCAGAGTTTTCTAATGGCATAACTTTGTCTGTCTGTATGTCTGTCTGTTGCTGTCTATTTTATTGTGAATGATTCTGTCTCGTCTTTATTTTTGTCTTTTAATATGTCTGTGTCTGTATGTCGGAGAGAGAGAGAGAGAGAGAGAGAGAGAGAGAGAGAGAGAGAGAGAGAGCATCAGGGACCATACATGAATGAGAACTACTTTTGTTGTTCTTGTTTTTGTTTGTTGTTGTTTACTCAATGGTATATATATATAGGTTCGGGATCCTGACAGCTCCTACGTACTTGAACAATAGACAGACAGACAGATAAACAGATAAACAGACAGACAGACCTACCCACACCACCTACCCACACCTACCTGTCCCATAGAGCTTCTGGGATGGGGCGACCGTCTTGAAACCCAGTCGATTGAGCATGACATCAGAGCTCTGGTTGTAGAAGTTACGGAAAGACGCTGAGCAGGTGAGCCGTACCTGGCCCTCCTTGAAGTGGCTCTCACCCAGCGGCAGACGAAGCTCCGACCTCGTGGACACCTGACCCATGTTGGTGGTGTCCTTTTGGAGCATCCGGGTGTAGCGTTTGGGCACCTATAGGAGAGAGAGGGAGAGGGGGGGGGTTATTGTTGATGAAGTGAGTGAGTGGGGTGGGGAGAGGGAAATCGTCTATGGAGTGAGTGAGAGGGGGATGGAATGGGGTGAAGAGAGGGAAATCGTTGATGAAGTGAGTGGGAGTGGAGTGGGGAGAGGGAAATCGTCTATGGAGTGAGTGGGTTGGAGTGGGGAGATGGAAATCGTCTATGGAGTGAGTGAGAGGGGGATGGAATGGGGTGAAGAGAGGGAAATCGTTGATGAAGTGAGTGGGAGTGGAGTGGGATGGAGAGGGATAAAGTTAGGAAAATTGTAAAGAAAATTGGTCATTTAAATTCCAACAGAGGGGAAGAGGGGGGGAGAATTTCATGAGGGATGTGTGTATACTTGTACCTGGTTACCTGTGAGATGTGTAGGTGATCTGTGAGGTGTGTAGGTGATCTGTAAGGTGTGTAGGTGATCTGTAGGGGTGTGTAGGTGATCTGTGAGGATGTGTAGGTGATCTGTAGGGTGTGTAGGTGATCTGTAAGGGTGTGTAGGTGATCTGTGAGGTGTGTAGGTGATCTGTGAGGGTGTGTAGGTGATCTGTGAGGGTGTGTAGGTGATCTGTGAGGTGTGTAGGTGATCTGTAAGGATGTGTAGGTGATCTGTAAGGGTGTGTAGGTGATCTGTAAGGGTGTGTTGATATTATCCTCTGGGACCTGGTGACTGCAGTTCATGTTGGTGATCTGTGAGGGAGAGGAGGAGGTGTGAGGGAGAGATGTTGTT
This sequence comes from Homarus gammarus, assembly GCA_958450375.1. Taxonomy (NCBI): domain Eukaryota; kingdom Metazoa; phylum Arthropoda; class Malacostraca; order Decapoda; family Nephropidae; genus Homarus; species Homarus gammarus. The sequence continues at coordinate 134,889 of CAUDMG010003860.1, forward strand.
TTGAGGGAGAGAAGGAGGGGGGAGAGAAGGGAGAAGAGGGGAAGAAAGAGAAATCGACAATAAAGATGGAAATAAAGACAACACAATCATTAAGAAGAAGAAGAAGGAAACTAGACCAAATAAACTGAGAACGAGACACAAGTGAAAATAACGCTTATTAACCCATGAAACGAAAGAGGGAAGATGAGAAATCGACGATAAAAGGGGGAGGGAAGAAATGAAGATAATTGGATCGTATTAAGTGTTAAAAGATGAATAAATTGTAAAGGGGAAGTGTTATTAGTGTTGATATGAGGCAGTTAAATATTAAGAGGTGTCCAGAGGGTTTGGTTAGGTTAGGCTTGGTTAGGTTAGGTTAGGCTTGGTTAGGTTAGGTTTGGTTTGGTTTGGTTAGGTTAGGAGGGAAAAAATCGAAGATAAATTAAAAAAAAACTAAAATAAATGTAAAAAAAATCGTAGAGTGAACAAAATGGGATAAAGGTGTAATTAATAAATGAAGTACAGAGAGGAAGAGGAAGAGAGAGGGAAAGGAAGGAAGAGAGAGGGAAAGGAAGAGGAAGAGAGAGGGAAAGGAAGGAAGAGAGAGGGAAAGGAAGGAAGAGAGAGGGAAAGTAATTCAGTGTCGGTTTATTCCGAGGCTGTGTTTGTGTGTGTGTGTGTGTGTGTGTGTGTGTGTGTGTGTGTGTGTGTAGAACTTCGTAAACTATTAAGAGAGAGAGAGAGAGAGAGGGAAGGATGGGGTGTGGGGTAAGAAAAGGACAGAGGAGAGGAAGAGAGAAAGGAAGAGAAGAGAAGAACCAATGATAAAGGAGGAGGTAAGGACAACAAAAGTCTAAAATTAATCAATACAAAATAAAGGAACTTGACTTAAAATTGATTAAAAAAAAAATAACTAAAAAAAAAAAACAACAGATCCTGAAGGACTTTTGCAGGGTGACGACGGGGCTTGTAGGACTCTTTCGAACCTGTGATTGGAAGGAGGATGAAAAATTGACGCTGAAGTAGGAGTTGAAGGAGTGGGGGGAGGAGGATAAGAGAAGGAGGGGGTGTGAGAGATAGATGAAGGAGGAGGATAAGAGAAGGAGGGGGTGTAAGAGATAGATGAAGGAGGAGGATAAGAGAAGGAGGGGGTGTGAGAGGTAGATGAAGGAGGAGGATAAGAGAAGGAGGGGGTGTGAGAGGTAGATGAAGGAGGAGGATAAGAGAAGGAGGGGGTGTAAGAGATAGATGAAGGAGGAGGATAAGAGAAGGAGGGGGTGTGAGAGATAGATGAAGGAGGAGGATAAGAGAAGGAGGGGGTGTGAGAGATAGATGAAGGAGGAGGATAAGAGAAGGAGGGGGTGTAAGAGATAGATGAAGGAGGAGGATAAGAGAAGGAGGGGGTGTAAGAGATAGATGAAGGAGGAGGATAAGAGAAGGAGGGGGTGTAAGAGATAGATGAAGGAGGAGGATAAGAGAAGGAGGGGGTGTAAGAGATAGATGAAGGAGGAGGAACAATAGAAGGAGGGGGTGTAAGAGATAGATGAAGGAGGAGGATAAGAGAAGGAGGGGGTGTAAGAGATAGATGAAGGAACAATAGAAGGAGTCTCGCCTTCGACTCACCTCATCCCCGTTGGTGAACCACTGAAGGAGGGGGGAAGGTCTGCCCCCTAGGGAGGTGCAGTTGGCCGCCAGCTGCTCCCCAGGTGACCACGTTCGCCTCCACACCTCAAGCACTGGTATCCGGTCCGGGAAGACTGTAGGGGGGGGGGGGGGGAGCGGGGAGAAGACAGTGTTATAACGTGTTCGGGAAGACTCTGGGGTGGGGAGACTGTGGGGGGGGGGGGGGGAGCGGGGAGAAGACAGTGTTATAACGTGTTCGGGAAGACTCTGGGGGGGGGGGAGCGGGGAGAAGACAGTGTTATAACGTGTTCGGCAAGACTCTGGGGTGGGGAGACTGTGGGGGGGGAGCGGGGAGAAGACAGTGTCAGCATCGTCATGTTAGGGACAAGACAGTGTTATACAAGAACAAGTAATAATGTTCTGTTGCCCTATTGAGAAATACTCGTAGCGGCAAGAAAATGCTATTGTAGACACCGCTTACAGGAGGCAAGACAGTTTTATACCACAATGGTCAAAGACAATGTAACGCCGCACTGCGAAATGCTGACAAGAGGCAAGAAAATGCTATACCCGTGTGTGTCCTGACGTCTATGTAGGGATGGAAGATAGTGTTATACTTGGGGGGGGGGGGGGGTAAGGAATCTAAACATACTGCTATATTATATACATATATTAAAATGACAATAATAATCTATATCTTTAATAAATATGGCTACCAATACCCCGCGTCTGAAGTCCAGGGGTAGTTTGTAACGAGGCAGGTGATTGGTTGACAGACGGTGACCTGAAGAATGGTTTAAGGTCTTCGGTATTTAGTCAATCGTGTTTATATTCTGATTATCTTAAGGTGTAATAACTTTTCCGTGTTGGTCTGTGATAATTTCCGCGCTTGAGGGAGGGAAAATATTAGCTTGTGAAATAGTGTTGGTGAAATAGATATGGAGAAGAAGAAGAAGAAGAAGAAGAGGAAGAGGAAGAAGAAGAAGAAGAGGGGAAAGAAGAAGAAGAAGAAGAAGAAGAGGAAGAAGAAGAAGAAGAAGAAGAAGAGGAAGAAGAAGAAGAAGAGGAAGAAGAAGAAGAGAGGAAGAAGAAGAAGAGAAGAAGAAGAAGAAGAAGAAGAAGAAGAGGAAGAAGAAGAAGAAGAAGAAGAAGAAGAGGAAGAAGAAGAAGAAGAGGAAGAAGAAGAGGAAGAAGAAGAAGAAGAAGAGGAAGAAGAAGAAGCAGAGGAAGCGAAAGAAGAAGAAGATATCAGTGACTTCCTCCCCCATTTTCTTGTATGACGTCACATGGCGGGGAGATGTTTACGTTTCAGGATTTGTTGATTTTTTTTGTTTTCTTTGTGTTATTTTCCTCTCCTTGTGTTTCCCCTTTATTCCATTTTTATCCCATTTTTTCTTCCCTTTCTCCGTGTTTTTATCTCCTCTTTCCCTTTTCTTTTTCCCTGGCCTTTCCTCATTCCTTTTCCTTTGTGTTATTCGTCTTCCTTTTTCTCCCCTCTCCCTCCCTTTTCCCATGTCTTTTTCCTCCCATCTTCCCTCTCCTCCTCCCTTTACTCCCTCTCCCTTGTCTTTCTCCCTGCGTATTTTTATCACCAAAAATATTTCACAAGCTAATATTTCCCCCCTCCCCCCCACCCCCACCCCCCACCCCCCCTCCCCCCCCCCCCGAGTGATTGTTGACATGGTCTGTCCGTCCGCCGGTCAATCATCACCTGCCTCGTTACAAACTGTCCCTAGGCCCTTAGGAGTCGCTGACTAAGGAGGGGGGGGGATTGGGGGGGGGGATGACAGTGTTATCCCACATATACATTATAGAGGGGAGAGCCATTATAGTGTTATCCCACACTTAAGACATTTGCATACATACATCCATACGTAATAAGTGTAAATAAAGGAAGGGGAGGGGGGTGGGGGGTGGTGGTTGTGGTTGTTGATGGTGGAGGTGGTGGTGGTGGTGGTGGTTGTTGATGGTGATGATGTTGGTTGCTGAGGGTGGTGGTGGTGGTGGTGGTTGTGGTTGTTGATGGTGGAGGTGGTGGTGGTGGTGGTGGTTGTTGATGGTGATGATGTTGGTTGCTGAGGGTGGTGGTGGTGGTGGTGGTGCTGGTGGTTAATGTTGGTTGCTGAGGGTGGTAGTGGTGGTGTTGGTTGATAGCAGGAGATACAGTAATGGGGTTATTTTGAGTTATCCTTCACTGATGATGACACAAGATGACAAAGTTATCTCGACTCAGATATAAACTTGTGTGAGATGAAAGTTTGAAGAGTCTTGCTGGTCGACGGTACGGGGGAGTACACTAGAGAGAGAGAGAGAGAGAGGAGAGGGGGCGGGGGGGAGGGCAAAAAGAGAGAGAAAGAGAGAGAGGGGGGAAATCAAGAGAGAGCGAGAGAGTGAAGGGGCGTGTGTAGAGACAGAGAAACAAACAGACACACCTTCATGATGACATTTAGATTACATTACACAGAGGTCACAGTCTATTTGTTGACATAGATGAATAGATTGTTAGATAAGTTAGGTCACGTTACATCCACACATAAACAGTCTTCTTATCAATAAACGTCGATACTTGGATAACATCTGACCTCGTATTTGGTTGAGTGCCTTGTGGTCCCTGAGAAACGTTCACCTATGACAAACATTGACCTCGTTGACTAACCTAACCTAATTTGACCTGACCTGCTGACCTGACCTGAACTGAACTGACCTACCCTAACCTAACCATAACATTCTTACCATAACATTTTTTAGGGCGATTTAAATACCTCATCTATCTTCTGTAGTTTCCAAGAGATGAGTTATTTTGTTATTATTATTATTGAAAGTTTCACGAGAATTCAAACCTGTCACTGAAAGTTTCAGACTAAATCCATTTATCAAAAGTCCCATTGGGTGAAAGTTTCCAGGAGATAAATCCAAGGGGAAAGTTTTAAGACAAGAGATAAAATTTCTGGAGATGCTTTCGTTTAAAATTTTCAGAAGACGAATTAAATTTTCAGGTGAATGAACGAAATGACCTATGACTGAACGAATAGAATCCGTTCTCGAGTAGTAGGAGATAATATATTTCGCTCTTAGTGGCCACTCCCGGATGGCCACTCCCGGATGGCCACTCCCGGATGGCCACTCCCGGATCTTAATGGAACCTTAGCTGCAATGTGGGAAATAAGAATAGAACTAGGAGAGGGAATCCGTACTATGGGAAGAATTTCCTAAAGTGGGGAGATTTCTTGGCAGGGAAATTTCATAGGGGTGGAGAAATTTCTTTGCTTGGGGGAATTTCTTTTGGTTTGGGGATTATTTAATTTTTTTTCGGATTGGGGAAAAATTATTTTATGGTAAGGAAATTCCATGAGGTGGAAGGAATTCTTTTAGGTAAGGGAATTTCTCTTCGTCTCCCACCGATACACGTGGTGCTAGTAAGCGGGCAGGGAAGAAATGGGCAGGTATCATTTATCTTTTAATGATATTGGGTAGGATTAACCAAGGTTGAGTGTACGTGTTTGCGGGTATAATGTCCTGTGATTGGTTCATGGACGCGGTGACGTCATCTGGCGGGATCCCAACGCTAATTTCCACGCAAACCAGAGGTACTGAAACCTAACCTAACCTAACATAACCTAAAACCTAACTTAACCTAACCTCTCTTTCTATAGCATAACCATTCATCTAATTACTGCGTTATCCTGATTATAATATTAAAGAACGGACGTCATAGATGCATTTCGTATATGAATCTGAATTTGGAATGGGAATTGGATATACGGTGGGGATGGACTGGAATGGTGCGTCGTAACTAAGCAATGTCATTCCCATTGGGTCAGTATACGACTGTACGCAAGGTGGTGGTATTATAATTATTGTTATTGCTGTTATTATTGTTAATATTATTATTATTATTATTATTATTATTATTATTTTTGTTATTGTTATTATTATTATTATTATTGTTATTGTTGCTATTATTATGATTATTATTATTATTATTATTATTATTATTATTGTTATTATTATTATTGTTGTTATTATTATTATTATTATTATTATTATTGTTATTATTATTATTATTATTATTATTATTATTATTGAATATTTATTATTATTATTATTATTATTATTATTATTATTATTATTATTATTGTTATTATTATTATTATTATTATTGTTATCATTATTGTTATTATTATTATTATTATTGTTATTATTATTGTTATTATTATTATTATTATTGTTATTATTATTATTATTATTAATATTATTATTATTATTATTATTATTATTATTGTTATTATTATTATAGTAGTAGTAGTAGTAGTAGAAGATTCATTGTTACAGCTACCAGTTGTTACTATCATCGCCATCATCGACATAATAATCCTCGACACCGTCTCCTGTTCTCACCCGAGATCCCTCGTCCGCGAATTGCTATGCGACACCACAACCACATCCAACCCATACGAGCACATACTGATCTCTATAAGAACAGCCCAGTCCCAACCATTGTACAAATTATCAATAACTCGTAGTCAACCAGTGTATTCACTCCCAGTCAATCTTACCTTTTTGCACTGTCACTATGTTGAAATGCCCTGTAGTATGACCTTCTCCACACCGAGTTATTATATATCATATTTGTATCACTTATGTTACCTGCATATTATTGGTAAATCAAGAGACCCATTCCCCGGTTATGCAAATGTATATTTTCAGACTTCCAGCTGCCATGCTCTTTCATTAAACCGTTAATTATTATTATTTTTAATAAATACGCGTACACACACACACACACACACACGCACACACACACACACAGCACACACACGCACACACACACACACACGCACACACAACACACACAACACACACACACACACACAACACACACAAAACACACACACACAACACACACAACACACACACACAACACACACACACACACAACACACACACAACACACACACACACACACACACACACAACACACACACAACACACGCACACACACACACAGCACACAACACACACACACACACACACACAACACACACAAAACACACACACACACAACACACACAACACACACACACAACACACACAACACACACCACACACACACACACACACACACAACACACACACACACACACACACACAACACACACACACACACACACACACACACACACACACAGCACACAACACACACACACACACACACACAACACACACACACAACACACACACACAACACACACACACACACACAACACACACACACACACACACACACACACACACACACTGTACCTTACTCTGTCTCGTCACCTTCACTTGTCACTCATACTCATGTAAATATATTCTGTCTTCACAACACTTTTCACTCTTCAATATTATAATCAATTAAATAAACTAAACTAATATTACTTATTCAATTAAGTAAAAATAAAAAGTTATGAAAAGATTCATCCCCGTCTCATTGCTCGTCCTACTGCTTGTAGCCGGGTGGGTGTCCTTGATGCTCATCGGGAAGGGCCTGCTGCACTAGAGAAACCAGCTGGTCAAGGATTTCTCCGACCTGCGGGAGTACCAGCGTTCCCTCGGCCAGGTAGTCGAGGGACTCCGGTGGGTCAAAAGCAAAACCCTGTCAACGGATGAGCACCTTCTCCCCGAGGAGGATCCTGTGGACGGCCTCCAGGACATTACCTGGCAGGTCTTCCTCCCGGCGTATATTTCCCAATTGACAAAAGAAAACGATGACATTGAGACACAGCTCCTCCGAGAGGGGAAGAAGCTCATGAAGGATGAGCACTGGCTACGACTGGTGGCCTTCCCTTGGCTGTTTGTGGTTATCGTCGTGGCCCGTGTAGCCCGGCTTATGGTAGTACAACTCATCCGAAAAAGAGGTTGAAGAACAGCCTCCGCCTCACCTACAGAAGTGAGGAACCCCCCCACGGGTGTGTGGAGGGGGCTAGTAAGACGTCTCTTCTGTGGACGTACAGCCCCCCACGGGTGTGTGGAGGGGGCTAGTAAGACGTCTCTTCTGTGGACGTACAGCCCCCTCGGGTGTGTGGAGGGGGCTAGTAAGACGTCTCTTCTGTGGACGTACAGCCCCCCCCACGGGTGTGTGGAGGGGGCTGTACCTTATTTAATGCTGAGGAAAAATTTTTCTTTCTATCTCATTTATTTTTTATATAGGTACATACATACACACAGATTTATAAGCATACACACACACACACTAATAGAGGCACTCACTCTCTTGGCAGTGTTTACTTCGTCTTCCCTACACGCCAGTGTTTTGTTTTCTCTTCCCGCCCGTTGGCCTTCACATAATCTCTACTGGAATTATTTCTCACTTGCAGGTAAAAAAATATATAAATTAGAGTGACATAGAATTTTCCTTATAAGTTCAAAACACCAAAAAAATAAGACGTGTAGAAGTGTATATAATGTAATGAAAAATAAACCGTAGTTGAGAAATATTTATGTTTATAATGTATTTCTCATAATGTGGTAGTGAGTGTGTTATAATTTTGAACTCAAGAGTTATGAAAGTTTCTCAAGAGTTAGGTGTATGTAAGTAATACTGTTTATATATATATATGTGTGGAACCCAGGAGTTGATTATATTCATATTAGATCTCATGTTGTTACCTGCCGGAAATGTCGTTTTATTACACAGGTGAATGAGGACAGAACGGTAATTAATGTGTAAGAAATATTACGAAGAACATGGAGACGGTGTAGCTCAATGATGTTATTTTGTTATTCACGAGACTTAGTTGGAGACGTTTATTATGTGGAATTAAGTATTTATTCTTATATACTGTCTACCACTGTCTCATCTACTGTCTACCACTGCCTCATGCACTGTCTACCACTGCCTCATATACTGTCTACCACTGCCTCATGCACTGTCTACCACTGCCTCATCTACTGCCTCATCTACTGTCTACCACTGCCTCATCTACTGTCTACCACTGTCATGCACTGTCTACCACTGTCTCATCTACTGTCTACCACTGCCTCATGCACTGTCTACCACTGTCTCATCTACTGTCTACCACTGCCTCATGCACTGTCTACCACTGTCTCATCTACTGTCTACCACTGCCTCATGCACTGTCTACCACTGTCTCATCTACTGTCTCATCTACTGTCAACCACTGTCTCATCTACTGTCTACCACTGTCTCATCTACTGTCTACCACTGCCTCATCTACTGTCTCATCTACTGTCAACCACTGTCTCATCTACTGTCAACCACTGTCTCATCTACTGTCTACCACTGTCTCATCTACTGTCTACCACTGTCTCATCTACTGTCTACCACTGCCTCATCTACTGTCTGCCACTGCCTCATCTACTGTCTACCACTGCCTCATCTACTGTCTACCACTGTCTCATCTACTGTCTACCACTGTCTCATCTACTGTCTACCACTGTCTCATCTACTGTCTACCACTGTCTCATCTACTGTCTACCACTGCCTCATCTACTGTCTACCACTGTCTCATCTACTGTCTACCACTGTCTCATCTACTGTCTACCACTGTCTCATCTACTGTCTACCACTGTCTCATCTTTCTTCATCCTCCTCCTCATGTGTAGCGCTGTGACAGGTGGCGTACTGTACATTTTCAGGCTACGTTAGGGTTAGGTTAGGTTAGGTTACGTTAGGTTAGGTTAGGTTACGTTAGGTTAGGTTAGGTTAGGTTAGGGTAGGGTAGGGTAGGGTAGGGTTATCCCCTGTTTATGACATAGGTGCCTAATATCCTCCCACTCCCCCCCTCCCACCTTTAATTTTCAGGTAAAGTAATTAATTAACCCTTTACTCTGACAGGTGAACCACAGATGGCGGTCATTGATAGTTACTAATCCCCTGTACCTCTTATTAACATTGTTCTCAAGTAAAAAAAATCTGAGGTAATCTTTTGAACATTAATCTGTGAGAGAATCATTGTTCTAGTGGGTATCTTATTGTTGAGAGAGAGAGAGAGAGACCAGAACTGTCGTCTGGTGTAAATTATCAACACACATCGTCAAGGAACAACAACAACTGGAGACAGGGAGGCGACACACACGTCAACCTCTGATGGCGATGCAAGATAAAGTTTGACGAATCTGGAGGCCGAACTGTATAAACAACTCCCTCCCGACTACCTCCTCCCGCTCTACCTCCTCCCCCACCTCTCCTCCTCCACCCCACCTCCTCCCCCTCTCCTCCTCTACCCCACCTCCTCCACCTCCTCCCCCTCTCCTCCTCTACCCCACCTCCTCCACCTCTACCCCACCTCCTCCACCTCTACCCCACCTCCTCCTCCTCTACCCCACCTCCCACCTCTACCCCACCTCCTCCACCTCTACCCCACCTCCTCCTCCTCTACCCCACCTCCTCCTCTTGGTTTATTGTCCTCCAGAGTCTGTGTATGTCTGTGTATGTGTGTGTGTGTGTGTGTGTGTGTGTGTGTGTCTGTGTGTGTGTGTGTCTGTGTGTGTGTGTGTGTGTGTGTGTGTGTGTGTGTGTCTGTGTGTGTGTGTGTCTGTGTGTGTGTGTCTGTGTGTGTGTGTGTCTGTGTGTGTGTGTGTGTGTGTCTGTGTGTGTGTGTCTGTGTGTGTGTGTCTGTGTGTGTGTGTGTGTGTGTGTGTCTGTCTTTGTGTCTGTCTGTGTCTGTGTGTGTGTCTGTGTGTGTGTCGCTCTCAATAGTCGGAACAACAAACTGTAGCCGCCCGACCAAACTAGTTCTGACAGACTCGATCGCTCCAAGTTGTTGAGGTGCTGCCGCCATGAAGGACCTCTTACGTCTTTGATGATGATGACGATGATGATGACGATGATGATAACGATGACGATGATGATGACGATGATGATGATGATGATGACGATGACGATGGTGATGACGATGATGATGACGATGATGATAACGATGACGATGATGATGACGATGATGATGATGATGATGACGATGACGATGATGATGACGATGACGATGATGACGATGACGATGATGATGATGATGATGATGACGATGATGATGATGATGACGATGATGATGATGATGACGATGACGATGATGATGATGATGATGACGATGATGATGATGACCTGCCTGCCTCTCGTATGTCTTCCTTATTTCCTTCACCTCACCAACCGGTTAACCGTCTACCACACAATTAACCACCACACTACCACAGTCTACCACCAGCTGTCACCTCTCCGTGGTTCATTATCTCTCTCCCTTCCTCTCCCCCTCCCCTCTCTTTCTTCCCTCTCCCCTTTCCCTCCCTCTTCTCTACTTTGCCTTCCCCCCCCCTTTTCCCTCGCTCACCTCTTCTCCCCCTCCCTCCACCCCCCCTACCACCCCTCCTGCACCCCCAACGGCCGCGACTCATAACAGAAGCGATCGAGGGTGACAGGGGGGGGGGGGGGAAAGGGATGGGAGGGAAAGAAGAGGGATGGATGGGAGTAAGAATGGGAGGGAAGGGTGGAAGGTGGAGGGTGTGCCTGAGATGTGCTGGAGAGAGAGAGAGAGAGAGAGAGAGAGAGAGAGAGAGAGAGAGAGAGAGAGAGATCCATCTTACAATATAAATCAATAAAAATAGTCTCATTTTTTTCTTCTTCTCTCATGGGAGTTAGTGACAGAAAGTCTCCTGTACGCCTGTCAAGAGCACCAGAGGGACGTCCATAAGAGCCAAACAAATAGACAGATACAAGCGGACACAGACAGACAGATAGCCCAGGTGCTAAGGGTGGGGGGACCAAGTCAATATGTCTTACTTCCTCATTTAAGACTTTCATCTGTGTGTGTGTGTGTGTGTTATTGTACTCAAGAAGTCATTGTACTCAAGGTGTTAAGTCATCGATACTGGAGGGGTTGTTATCGTACTCAATAATAGTAATAACAACAACAATAACAACATTCATCCCCCCACCATAAACACTCCTCTCCCTCCCCTCCCCTCCCCTCCCCCCTCCCCTACCCTCCCCTCCCCTCCCCTCTCCCCTCTCCTCCCCTCCCCTCTCCCTTCCCCTCCCCTCTCCCCTCTCCCTTCCCCTCCCCTCCCCTTCTCCCCCTCCCCTTCCCTCCTCCCATCCCCTCTCCTCCCATCATCCACGAGCACTGTGACCCAAACTGACGGCTACTTATCGAAACACCGCAGATTATCGCCAAAATCGCCAAATTATACACCCCGGTGGAGGAGAAAGTGTAGATAGTGGCCGTGAGGTGTAATTGAGGCTAATGGTCGTTACCTCACATTAATGTCACTTAAGGGGCTGTTGTAATACCTGAGGGCTTATACCTCTATGGGTGAAGGAGATCCTCGGGTGATTGGTGTGGGGGGCACTGTTGGTGGTGGATTGTGGCACTGTTGGTGGTGGATTGTGGCACTGTTGGTGGTGGATTGTGGCACTGTTGTTGTTATTGTGGCGTGGCTGTTTCCTTGTGGCACCGCCTGTTTGTTTATGTAGTACCGGGACACAGACTATATAGTTAATGGGGGGGGAGAGGTTCTGGAAGGTATTAATTTGGCACCTTCTCCTTACAGTTTGGCACTCAGTGTACAGTAGTGTATATTCTGTCTGTCTGTCTGTCTGTCAATCTATCTAACGCCAACATAATATGATCTGAAACTATAATAATAATGACAACAACAATAATAATAATAATAATAATGACAACAATAATAATAATAATAATAATAATAATAATAATATTTCTTCTGTACTGAACACCTGTAGCTATAAACACTGTACAACAAATAATATCTCCAGGTTAATTAGCATTTGACTTAGGTGATTGAGGTTGAAACAGAGAGAAGCACTAGCAAGATATTTACTGTACTGTCTTGTGTGGTGTTGGGAAGTCTTTTTTTGTTTACACGCCTGAGTCTCTGAACTACTGGAATGAGATAATGAGCAGGCTCGAAAGATATCAGTGTGCGGGTATGTGTGTGTGAGTAAAATAATAATAATAATAATAATAATAATAATAATAATAATAATAATAATAAACGGTTTATTAATAGAGTTGCAGTCGGTGGCTGAAAATATACAAACTTACATGTGATTTAGACATAATAATATACGTTCAATACATTTACAGGGCTGTACAGTACGTAAATCAGGGGCTGTTTATTATTTTAACAATAGATGGGATGGTGCTTTCTTATATCTATCGGTGCGGGCTCTTATGGGCTGAATTTTGTTGTAGTGGCGGACTGCGACGAGGTGGGCTGGGTACTGCCGGTGGCAGGAGGTGGCGATGACGAGGATGGTGCAGTAGTCCACGGCCAAACCCTGCTAGTGCTTGGTGGTGGAGGTCACTGAGGGATGGCATTTCCAGGGTGGAGAGAGCGTTGGTGTAGCCGGAGTAGTCTGCGTCGAGCATGATTCTGCAGGCCCTTTTCTGTACCTTCTCTAGCTGACGTTGTTGGGTGGAGTTGAGAGAAGACGACCAGGCTGGTGACGCATACGTTAGTTTGGGGAGAATAAAGGCGTTGTAGATGGTCCTGTGTGTGTGTGTGTGTGTGTATATGTAGACCATGGCAACCTCTAAAGCTCATATAATATCAAAGCTCACACATGAGGTCAGGTTACCAAAAAACAAGGTCAAAAGGTCAAAAGTGACGCCAATTGATCACCTGGCGAAAGTAGGAACCTCCCTCGAGTGCCTTTTATTTACATGTATATATTTTTTCCGCCTCCCATGAACCCCAGCACAGCAGCACCACGCAATTAACAACCTCTTGCATTACCTGATTAATCTCTATCAGTTTACCAATGCCATTAGATAAATTACACTGCGCTGTACTAAATGATTTTTAAAAGAGGATTAATTAGCAGGCAAGACAAAGGTCGTATATTGAAACACTAATGATAATGAATGAAACTGGTAATAAGAGCGATAATAATGATATGATGATAAAAACACTAATGATAATAATGAATGAAAGTGGTAATAATGATAAGATGAAAGAAATGAATAACGGATATGATTGGATGATAAATAGTAATGTAAATATTGAGTGTTAAATAATGAAAAATGAGAAGGAATTGATGATAATGTTTTAAATAACGAGGGAAGTTATATAATGATGATAATGGTACTCCCCCCCCCCTACCTACCACAAACTCCCTCTACCTACTTACCTACCACACCCTCCCCCTACCTACCACACCCTCCCCCTACCAACCACACCACTCCCCTACCTACTTAACCCTCCCCCCCTCCTACCTCCACCATCACCCCCAACCTCACCCCACCACCTCACCTTCACTCCACCTCAACCCCCCCCCCACACACCCCCCTACCTACCCAAGCTCCACCCTGCCTTTATTCGCCCCCTCAATAACATGTGTTTAATTACGAGTTTGAAGAGTGGTTGTATTTGTCGTTGGTGAAACAATAGAGCTGTCAGTTTGTCACGGGTAACAGCTTCCTTGTGTTCCTCAAGTTGGTGGCCTCTAGGAAAAGCTGTGGAAGGTGGGGGGGGGGTGAGGTGTAGTGTGTGGGGGTGAGGTGTAGTGTGTGGGGGTGGGTGTAGTGTGTGGGGGTGGGTGTAGTGTGTGGGGGTGGGTGTTGCTTAGTCATGTTGGAGTTTCGTCTCGACTCTGTGTGTGTGTGTCTGTCTGTGTAGTGTTGTGTTATTGTTGTTCTGGAGTTGTTGAGTTGGTTCTCTCTTCTGTCCTGGCGGGCTTAATTTACTGTGTTACTGAGGAGATAATTTACTGGTAGTTGACACGAGACGATAAACAGTTAGTTACCAGAGGGACGATATAGTTAGTTGCCATGGGGACGATATAGTTAGTTACCATGGGGACGATATCTGGTTTCTCATCGTCTTGGGCTTACGAAAGAAATTTTTTTTTTCTTTTTTTGTAAGAATCTGTAGGTCATTTTAGGTGCGGTGGGGGAGTGTGTACAACGCTGTCGTCTTGTCTTAAAGATCACTAGTTCAATCCCAAGGCAATGTCAGTTTACCCAGCTGTTTTTTGGGTACCTCACCTAACACTAACCTAACTTAACCTAACCTGATAGAGGACGTCTGGTGGTGGTGGTGGTGGTGGTGGTGGTGGTGCTTGGTGGTGGTGGTGGTGGTGGTGCTTGGTGGTGGTGGTGGTGGTGGTGCTTGGTGTTGGTGGTGCTTGGTGGTGGTGGTGGTGGTGCTTGGTGGTGGTGGTGGTGCTTGGTGGTGGTGGTGGTGCTTGGTGGTGGTGGTGGTGGTGCTTGGTGGTGGTGGTGGTGGTGGTGCTTGGTGGTGGTGGTGGTGGTGGTGGTAGAAGCTCGTGACGACAGGTCTAGGTGAATGATTTATGCAGTTAACACGGATGTAAGGACGGGAGTGACGGGAACAGAATGGGAGTGACAGGAGGTAGGGACAGAAGGTTGTTGTTTCTCTCTCTAGTTAATTAGTTTTTATTTATTTATTAAACATTTTGTCAATCTTTATCTAGCTGTGATTTTCTCTTTTCTTCTGCCTATTATATGTGTGTATTTCTTTCTACCTGTCTAATTACCTCTTTATTTATATCACTGGCCTTTTATTATTTATCTGTCGAATCTGTCTATGTATTTATATATCTATTTCTGTTTTTATATACTGTCTGTCTATCTGTCATCTTTAATAAACAGAAAATATTAAGAGTTGAAACAATTTAATGAGCTAAAATACTTATCTACGTTATTGTTTTACAGGTAAGGCGATCAAGACTGCAGCAGGTGAGTAGGTGAATGTTTCTACTAACGAAGGGATGTTAAACGAGTCACACTGGCCAGGTATGTGAAAAATGGTAATTGTTCTACGATGTTGGCGTGAACAGGTGGGAGGGTAAATTGGGAAAGGGAAATTGGTAGTTGAGATGCAATAAGGTGAAGTAGTATTTTATCTTTGTGAGTTTGGACAATTACTGTGTGAGGTAAAAAAAAAAAAAATTAGATGAAATGTGTTAAGAGAGATTAAATAGAATTGGTAACTATCGTAAAACACACACACACACACTAGCTGACATACATAAACACACACACACACACACACAGCGTTCATTCGATCATTCTCACACACACACACACACACACACACACACACACACAGCGTTCACTCACTCTCACACACAGTGGAAATGAACAATAGGACCTTTTGTTCATGTACAGACAGACAGACGCGCTGGCCTTCCCCTCCTAAATAAAAACTCATTGAAAGGACGACACACGGACGGAAATGGATTTTCTGTACCAATCGAGACACACTGAGATTGATTTGGAAGCTCAGCCCGACCACACACACACGGGAATGAATATTGAATGACTGGAATGACGGGTGAAGGTTAGGTAGAATGACAGCAGCACAACAGACGAGTTTACATGGGATTACTAGCAAGTGACGTTATGTGGATAATATTCAGATGACGCCATGTGGATAATATAGGATAATTTATCTATATTGAGTTTAATTGATAGAAACTAATTACTATATGAGTGAAAATATATAACTTTATAATATTAATCAGTTGTAGATATTATAGCCTTAAGTTATATGTGTTATATAATGTTATTCTGGTTAATATCATATAAATAAATTATATAAACTATCTCTATATAATGTTGATATATATATAAAGAGCATTTGAAGCATGAATTAATTAAATGATAGAATTAAGGTGAGATCAGATTAATTTTGACAGTGTTCTAGAAAATTATTTAATCCCTAAGATTTAATTAATTATACCTGTGGGTTATTTTGACTTAATTAAATATACCTGTGGGTTATTTTGACCTAATTAAATATACCTGTGTTATTTTTTGTTGGTGTTGTGATTGTTATTGTCATTGTTGTTATTTGTATATCTCAGAGGAAGGTGTGACTTGTGGTGATTGATGGTTCTTCATTCCTTGTTTTTTTCATTATTTTTATTGTTTTTCTTCTTTGATCTTTTCCTTCTTCATTCATTCATCCTTCTTCATTCTTCTTCCTTCTTCATTCTTCTTCTTCTTTCATTAATCTTCTTCTCTGTGCGTCTTTATTCTGCCTCTTCATTCATAATCTTCAATCTTCTTCCTTCTTCATTCTTCTTCTTCTTTCATTAATCTTCTTCTCTGTGCGTCTTTATTCTGCCTCTTCATTCATAATCTTCAATCTTCTTC
>CAUDMG010003861.1:0-162500 GCA_958450375.1 Homarus gammarus
CTCCAAAGTAGACGTTTATTAACATAGAGATATAATGGGGCACTCCGTACAACATTCAAGCTATGTGGGCGTGTATGACTTGTCTTCTTGTGTACATGACTCGTGTGTGTGTGTGTGTGCGTGTATGACTGTCTTGTGCATATGACTGCCATGTATGTGTGTGTATGACTATCTTGTGTATATGTCTGTTGGATTCTCAAGTCTTTGTCCACTAAATTCCCTCACCTAAACCTTCTCCATTACCACACCCCTCATCCCCCACCCTCCACCCTCACCCCGCCAACCCCCATCCTCACTCCCCCACCCTCACACCCCTCATCCCCCACCCTCCACCCTCACCCCGCCAACCCCCATCACCCACCCTCACTCCCCCACCCTCACACCCCTCATCCCCCACCCTCCACCCTCACCCCGCCAACCCCCACCCTCACTCCCCCCACCCTCCACCCTCACCCCGCCAACCCCCATCCCCCACCCCCCCACCCTCACACCCCTCATCCCCCACCCTCCACCCTCACCCCGCCAACCCCCACCCTCACTCCCCCCACCCTCACACCCCTCATCCCCCACCCTCCACCCTCACCCCGCCAACCCCCACCCTCACTCCCCCCACCCTCACACCCCTCATCCCCCACCCTCCACCCTCACCCGGCCAACCCCCATCCCCCACCCCCACACCCCTCATCCCCCACCCTCCACCCTCACCCCGCCAACCCCCATCCCCCACCCTCACTCCCCCACCCTCACACCCCTCATCCCCCACCCTCCACCCTCACCCCGCCAACCCCCAACCCCCACCCTCACTCCCCCCACCCTCACACCCCTCATCCCCCACCTTCCACCCTCACCCCGCCAACCCCCATCCCCCACTCCCCCCACCCTCACACCCCTCATCCCCCACCCTCCACCCCCCCATCCCCCACCCTCACTCCCCCCACCCTCACACCCCTCATCCCCCACCCTCACCCCGCCAACCCCCATCCCCACCCTCACTCCCCCACCCTCACACCCCTCATCCCCCACCCTCCACCCTCACCCCGCCAACCCCCATCCCCCACCCTCACTCCCCCCACCCTCACACCCCTCATCCCCCACCCTCCACCCTCACCCCGCCAACCCCCATCCCCCACCCTCACTCCCCCACCCTCACACCCCTCATCCCCACCCTCCACCCTCACCCCGCCAACCCCCATCCCCCACCGTCACTCCCCCACCCTCACACCCCTCATCCCCACCCTCCACCCTCACCCCGCCAACCCCCATCCCCCACCCACACTCCCCCACCCTCACACCCCTCATCCTCCACCCTCACCCCGCCAACCCCCATCCCCACCCTCACTCCCCCCACCCTCACACCCCTCATCCCCCACCCTCCACCCTCACCCCGCCATCCCCCACTCCCCCCACCCTTACCCCCAAATAGTGAATTCATCTACTGTAAGTCACTCTTTTAAATTGGGGCATTAAAAAAACAAAAAAGCGTCAAAACAACAGAGACTCGACCGGCTCACTACCTACCATGTTGATTGCCCGCACAAGATGGACGAACAGACAGAATCTCATAAAAATAAAGTTCTTTTTTTTCGCCCCCCAGGCTCCGTTGTGGGTCGTTTGACCTGTTCCCGGGTTGGCTAATTCCCGTAAAAAAAACACACACAAGAGAGAGATAGAGGAGAACACAATATCAACTTAGTAAATCCTCCTTCCATTTCATTTCCAGGAACAACTTAGTTCTCCACGAGGTTCACCCGTGGACAGCCATCGTTATTGGAACATGGGGAAATGTCGTCCGGCAACTATTTTTGAAACCAAAAGAAAGAAAATTGATTTGGATGGACATAAAATGTATAAATCTGCAAAGGAATAATATTTGTTATACGATATACTCCATACAGAACAGCACATGCAGAATTGTATTGTTCTTTTTAAAAGCTGTCCATGTTTGTGTACGAAAAATGCCGCCAGCCTCTACAGCGCCGTTTATATCCTCCAAATTCACTTAACCATCATAAAAGGTAAGCCTTTAAGATAACTAATACAACTAATTTATGTGTAGAAATGTATTGAAATCAAATTGAACTAAAAAAAAGTCGTAAATGGTCTATTTGAAGAGTGGTGAGAACAGCTTCCTCTGGGATGGTCAATGACGTCCTTTATCAGAATTAATATCGACCCAATTTTCGTAATGAGGGCAATTAATAACCGTCCAGCACTACCAAAATAATCATTTCCTTAGTATAATTACTTATTAGCCTAGATTTCATATTTTAATAAGTCCAAATATGCCAGGTAACTAGTGCTAGGTACTTCCCAGGCATGTTTCATTTGTGCATCAGTTTAACCACAATTTGCTACTAATAAGATAAATTCAGTGACCTAAATTCATGTTTTATTTTTTTATTCCCTTAGTGACTCGATGTATTACAAAAAAGAACTACTGTACGACTTGTTTGGGCCAACAGTTGGAGTGGTGATATTAATTAACTTTGCCATTCACACTGGTAGAATCAAATGTAGATATATTGGCTTTGTATGTCCATGATTTCAACAAAAATGAATAAGTCCTTCTAAAATAAATGGAATTGATGATATTATTATCTTTTTGGCCATCCTGCGAATTTAATGATTTTAAGTTGACCATTTTTTACCAGTTAAGTTAGGTTATGTTAGATTAGTTAAGTTGGGTTAGGTTAGGTTTGGTGACATTGAAATTATGTTTTTTCAAATGCCAAGTAGAGGTGGATGACCTAAACATTCATTTTACCAAATTGATTATGAGTAGATTAAACACATTAGTTGTGTTTTTTTTACAAATTCAGACCCCGTAAAGTTCTAATGACAATCACTTCATGATAGATGTTTCACCCTATACACTAAAGCTACTTTATATAAGAGGAAAAAATTAGCACCAAATTGTATTGTTTAATACCAAAAGAAGTCACTGATGATAATATTTAATAACAATATTTCAGGTATTACGACCTGGTCGTCGGGACGGAACACCGTCGTAAGTCGAGGAGAGACTGTAATACATTTTCATCTTTAAACTCCTTGTATCTTACCTAACTCACCTTGATGCTCCACTCAATTATAGCTAGATGCAATAATTGTAGAAAGTAACCACAGGTGTGACTGCCTTTACCGTTAATTGTTTTTATATTACAGTTCTTGGCTATTCAAAGATAATGAAATTATGAATATTCAATAAATGTGATATACGTACAACAGAAATATGTCAGACTTGACTAATTAAACGTGACCATAAATTAACCTAAGTGAATTTGTCCTTAATCCAACCTTTAAAATATGAAAGACAGTATACTTTATTTTATGATAGTTAAGTCAGTTTCCAGTTAGGTTAAGTTAGGTTGGTTAGGTTAACATTTTTATATAGATCATTGAAATTTTAAAGGGCTTATAATTTTTGTTCTATGAATTTCTCCAAAAAAAGGGATCAAAGTTTTGAAACACCATAACAATATACACTACAGTACATTAGAAAAAACAATAATTTTTTTAGTGTGTGTTGCATATCAAACCAAAAAATCTGAGTTTCCTTTGGAATTTTTTATTTTTATTTTTTTTAACAGACAAAATTACCTCTTTCCTATATCTCTTTACTGAAGCGGAAATAATAATAATAATAATAATAATAATAATAATAATAATAATAATAATAATAATTTTATTGAGTGAAAGAAGAAGGGAGGCCGAGTGGAGGAAGAACGGGGGGGGGGGGGAGTGGAGGAGAAAGGGGAAGGAGGGAAAGGGAAGGAAGAGGGAAAAGGAGAAAGGGGATGGGATAGAGGGTAGGGGAAAGGGGTGGGAAAGAAGGGAGGGAGAAAGGGAGGGGCAGGGAGAGGAGGGAGGGGAGAGGGAGGGGTGGGAGAGAAGGGAGAGGGAATAAAGGGAGGGGGAGGGAGAAGGAGAAATGGAAAAGGAAAGAGAGGAGGGAGAGAGGGAAGGGAGAGGGGGAGAGGGAGAGAGGGGGAAGGTATGGTAAAGGAGAGGAAGGGTGGGGTTATGAGGAGACATTATCAAATTTTTTGGCAAAGTTAAATTAAACTGTCCACCCAATAATGAGGTATTTCGTCGAAAGTCTTTGACCTAGAGCCGTGACCTGGAACCTTGCCTTGAACCGTGACCTAGAGTTTTGATCTAGAACTTTGACCTTGAACTGTGCCAGAGTCGTGACCTTGAACTGTGACCTAGATCCGTGACCTATACCCGTGACCTAGAGCCGCGACCTTGAACCGTGACCTAGGGCTGTGTCCTAGAGCCGTGACCAAGATCCGGGACATATATCCTTGACAGAGCCGTGACCCTGAGTCGTGACAGCCATGACCTAGAGCCATGAATTTGCATCGTGACCTATAGCCGTTATTTAAGAGCCGTGACCTAGAACCGTGACCTTGCACCGTGACAGCCGTGACCTAGAGCCGTGCCGTGACCTAGTCCCGTAACCTAGAGCCGTGAACCTAGTCCCGTGAACTAGAACCATGACCTAGAGCCGTGATCTAGAGCCGTGAACTAGAACCGTAAACCTAGTCCCGTGACCTAGAGCCGTGAACTAGAACCGGAAACCTAGAGCCGTGACCTAGAGCCGTGAACTAGAACCGTAAACCTAGTCCCGTGACCTAGAGCCTTTCATATATACTCACATAGCCTTTATCACTTCTTAATTCAGCAGCATTACACCCACTTACCAAGTTTTATTACATCTATCCAGTTCACTTTATTGCAACCTTCTTCAAAATTATATTAAATATCGACGAATATATAATCTAACCTATAATCTAACTTTGATGTTAGCCGTTGAAATCCGTCTTAAGATAATTTAATTCCAAACAAACATACAAGGAGTGACCCCCTCCCCCGCACACTGTAGTTATCACTAATGGCCAATTATCCCTATTTAGTGTAACATACAGTATATATTAGGTGGAGTTCCGCTTTTACTTGTTTGTTTTCGTATTATTTAAGTCATTTATTTGTTAACATTTAGCTTAGAATAAGTAAATAATATACAAAACAAAACATTGAAAAACTCACAAGTAAATTTGTAACATATAATCAAGTCGAGATAATATTACCAATACCACGTGCTGGTCAAGCTCCGAAAGAGTTGTCCGGGGGTCTAGCTAACCTCTGGTCGGGGCTTGACCAGCACGAAAAAAAAAAAAAAAAAAAATTTTTTACTAAACGTGATTTGGGCAACCTGTGGTGTAATAGTCAGCATACTCGCCTTGCAAGCGAGTGGACCCCTGTTCGATTCCCGGACAGAGTGAAACTATGAGCATTTTTTTTTACGACATTTGGCTTTCTATTTACCAGTAAATGGGAACCTAGATGTTAATCGATTTGCGGATCTTATTCTGGAATAATGGTTAGCCAGTGCAGTTGCCGAGTTGTCCGGTCTTCTCGGACTATTCATTGAAACTGGGTCATACAAGTCGTTAACTTAGGGTGTGGTGTTGGCGACAGATTCTAACACCTAAAACAAATTCACGCCTAGGCTGCTCTAGAGCCGGCCATCCTCGTACACAAAGGGCAACCATTATTGTTACGTGTATAATATTACCATCACTACCACGACCAGCATTATCACTACTATTGTCATCTTCTCAACTATCATCATTCCTTCCCTCTTCCTCCTCCTGCCTCCATATTTTAATAATTATCGTCTCAATTATTATTATTATCATCATTATTTTTATTATTTTAAATACCGTATTATAATTATTATTATTATTATTATTATTAACATTACAACATGTAGCTGGAACAACAATGAAAATTAGAAATAAGATAAAAAGTCGTATTAAATTAACAATTAAAACACAAACAAGAACCACAGGTACAAGTCGATCAGTTTTTTATCATGAGAAGAGAGAGAGAGAGAGAGAGAGAGTCCCTGGCTCACTGTTACGTTATGACAAAGTTGTTGGTAAATATATGGAATGGAAATTGTGTTGATTCTCTCTCTCTCTCTCTCTCTCTCTCTCTCTCTCTCTCTCACACCAACCACAAACAAACAACACATCACAAACAAACAAGCAAGCAACAACACAACACAAACAATAATGACACCACAAAAAACATCATTCTAAAAAACAAACAATAAAACAAACAAAAACAATAAAACAAACAAACAAAAAACAAACAAACAATAAAACAAACAAACATACATAAAAACAATCAAACAAACATAAAAACAATAAAAAAAACAGACCCTCTTCAACAAACCACCACCACCAAGGACTTCACTAACCTACCACCTCCACCACCACCTCCTACAACACTATTTATAATCCCAAAACTTCCCAAAGGTCACTTCTGCCTCGGTGACCTTTGGGGGGTTAACACTGCCCACTGGCCTAGATCTGGCGAGAAAACTGCCCCCACCCAAAGGTCACTTGTTGGGTGTCACAAAGCGTCTGCTGGGTGATTTAGGTGAGTCTTCCCCCGCCCTCCCCCATCCCCCCTCTCCAACCCAGGGTCACAGTGTGTAAGGTTAAGGCGTTTGAATTTTAATTTAGTTGATGATGGTATAATGCGGAGGAGGAGGAGGAGGAGGAGGAGAAGAAGAAGAAGAAGACTAGATTAAGTTAGGCTACGTTAGGTTACGTTAGGCTAGATTAGGTTAAGTTAGGTTAGGTCTGGTCAGGTTACATTATGCATGAAGGTATTCATTTATATGTATATTTATGATCTACAGGATCGTTTATGGCCAGTCAAAAGCTTCTAGAAAAGATAAATACATAGAAGTTATCACTAATGGCCAATTATCCCTATTTAGTGCAACATACAGTATATATTAGGTGGAGTTCCGCTTTTATTTGTTTGTTTTCGTATTATTTAAGTCATTTATTTGTTAACATTTAGCTTAGATTAAGTAAATATTATACAAAACAAAACATTGAAAAACTCACAAGTGAATTTGTAACATATAATCAAGTCGAGATAATATTACCAATACCACGTGCTGGTCAAGCTCCGAAAGAATTGTCCGGGGGTCCAGCTAACCTCTGGTCGGGGCTTGACCAGCACAAAAAAAAAAAAAAAAATTTTTACTAAACGTGATTTTGGCAACCAGTGGTGTAATAGTCAGCATACTCGCCTTGCAAGCCAGTGGACCCCTGTTCGATTCCCAGACGGAGTGAAACTATGAGCATTATTTTTTACGACATTTGGCTTTCTATTTACCAGTAAATGGGAACCTAGATGTTAATCGATTTGCGGATCTTATTCTGGAATAATGGTTAGCCAGTGCAGTTGCCGAGTTGTCCGGTCTTCTCGGACTATTCATTGAAACTGGGTCATACAAGTCGTTAACTTAGGGTGTGGTGTTGGCGACAGATTCTAACACCTTAAACAAATTCACGCCTAGGCTGCTCTAGAGCCGGCCATCCTCGTACACAAAGGGCAACCATTATTGTTACGTGTATAATATTACCATCACTACCACAGCCAGCATTATCACTACTATTGTCATCTTCTCAACTATCATCATTCCTTCCCTCTTCCTCCTCCTGCCTCCATATTTTAATAATTATCGTCTCAATTATTATTATTATCATCATTATTTTTATAATTTTAAATACCGTATTATAATTATTATTATTATTATTATTATTAACATTACAACATGTAGCTGGAACAACAATGAAAATTAGAAATAAGATAAAAAGTCGTATTAAATTAACAATTAAAACACAAACAAGAACCACAGGTACAAGTCGATCAGTTTTTTATCATGAGAATAGAGAGAGAGAGAGAGAGAGTCCCTGGCTCACTGTTACGTTATGACAAAGTTGTTGGTAAATATATGGAATGGAAATTGTGTTGATTCTCTCTCTCTCTCTCTCTCTCTCTCTCTCTCTCTCTCTCTCTCTCTCACCAACCACAAACAAACAACACATCACAAACAAACAAGCAAGCAACAACACAACACAAACAATAATGACACCACAAAAAACATCATTCTAAAAAACAAACAAAAAAACAAACAAAAACAATAAAACAAACAAACAAAAAACAAACAATAAAACAAACAAACATACATAAAAACAATCAAACAAACATAAAAACAATAAAAAAAACAGACCCTCTTCAACAAACCACCACCACCAAGGACTTCACTAACCTACCACCTCCACCACCACCTCCTACAACACTATTTATAATCCCAAAACTTCCCAAAGGTCACTTCTGCCTCGGTGACCTTTGGGGGTTAACACTGCCCACTGGTCTAGATCTGGCGAGAAAACTGCCCCCACCCAAAGGTCACTTGTTGGGTGTCACAAAGCGTCTGCTGGGTGATTTAGGTGAGTCTTCCCCCGCCCTCCCCCATCCCCCCTCTCCAACCCAGGGTCACAGTGTGTAAGGTTAAGGCGTTTGAATTTTAATTTAGTTGATGATGGTATAATGCGGAGGAGGAGGAGGAGGAGAAGAAGAAGAAGAAGAAGAAGAAGACTAGATTAAGTTAGGCTACGTTAGGTTACGTTAGGCTAGATTAGGTTAAGTTAGGTTAGGTCTGGTCAGGTTACATTATGCATGAAGGTATTCATTTATATGTATATTTATGATCTACAGGATCGTTTATGGCCAGTCAAAAGCTTCTAGAAAAGATAAATACATAGAAGTTATCACTAATGGCCAATTATCCCTATTTAGTGTAACATACAGTATATATTAGGTGGAGTTCCGCTTTTATTTGTTTGTTTTCGTATTATTTAAGTCATTTATTTGTTAACATTTAGCTTAGATTAAGTAAATATTATACAAAACAAAACATTGAAAAACTCACAAGTGAATTTGTAACATATAATCAAGTCGAGATAATATTACCAATACCACGTGCTGGTCAAGCTCCGAAAGAGTTGTCCGGGGGTCCAGCTAACCTCTGGTCGGGGCTTGACCAGCACAAAAAAAAAAAAAAAAATTTTTTACTAAACGTGATTTTGGCAACCAGTGGTGTAATAGTCAGCATACTCGCCTTGCAAGCCAGTGGACCCCTGTTCGATTCCCAGACGGAGTGAAACTATGAGCATTTTTTTTTACGACATTTGGCTTTCTATTTACCAGTAAATGGGAACCTAGATGTTAATCGATTTGCGGATCTTATTCTGGAATAATGGTTAGCCAGTGCAGTTGCCGAGCTGTCCGGTCTTCTCGGACTATTCATTGAAACTGGGTCATACAACTCGTTAACTTAGGGTGTGGTTGTGGTGTTGGCGACAGATTCTAACACCTTAAACAAATTCACGCTTAGGTTGCTCTAGAGCCGGCCATCCTCTTACACGAAGGACAACCATTATTGTTACGTGTATAATATTACCATCACTACCACAACCAGCATTATCACTACTATTGTCATCTTCTCAACTATCATCATTCCTTCCCTCTTCCTCCTCCTGCCTCTATATTTTAATAATTATCGTCTCAATTATTATTATTATCATCATTATTTTTATTATTATAAATACCGTATTATTATTATTATTATTAACAATACAACATGTGGCTGGAACAACAGTAGAAATTAGAACTAAGATAAAAAGTCGTATTAAATTAACAATTAAAACACAAACAAGAACCACAGGTACAAGTCGATCAGTTTTTTTCATGAGAAGAGAGAGAGAGAGAGAGAGAGAGAGAGAGAGTCCCTGGCTCACTGTTACGTTATGACAAAGTTGTTGGTAAATATATGGAATGGAAATTGTGTTGATACTCTCTCTCTCTCTCTCTCTCTCTCTCTCTCTCTCTCTCACACACACCAACCACAAACAAACAACACATCACAAACAAACAAGCAAGCAACAACACAACACAAACAATAATGACACCACAAAAAACATCATTCTAAAAAACAAACAATAAAACAAACAAAAACAATAAAACAAACAAACAAACAAAAAAACAAACAATAAAACAAACAAACATACATAAAAACAATCAAACAAACATAAAAACAATAAAGAAAACAGACCCTCTTCAACAAACCACCACCACCAAGGACTTCACTAACCTACCACCTCCACCACCACCTCCTACAACTCTATTTATAATCCCGAAACTTCCCAAAGGTCACTCCTGCCTCGGTGACCTTTGGGGGTTAACACTGCCCACTGGTCTAGATCTGGCGAGAAAACTGCCCCCACCCAAAGGTCACTTGTTGGGTGTCACAAAGCGCCTGCTGGGTGATTTAGGGGAGTCTTCCCCCGCCCTCCCCCATCCCCCCTCTCCAACCCAGGGTCACAATGTGTAAGGTTAAGGCGTTTGAATTTTAATTTAGTTGATGATGGTATAATGCGAACAACAACAACAAGGCTAGATTAAGTTAGGCTACGTTAGGTTACGTTAGGCTAGATTAGGTTAAGTTAGGTTAGGTCTGGTCAGGTTACATTATGCATGAAGGTATTCATTTATATGTATACTTATGATCTACAGGATCGTTTATGGCTAGTCAAAAGCTTCTAGAAAAGATATATACATAGAAGTTATCACTAATGGCCAATTATCCCTATTTAGTGTAACATACAGTATATATTAGGTGGAGTTCCGCTTTTATTTGTTTGTTTTCGTATTATTTAAGTCATTTATTTGTTAACATTTAGCTTAGAATAAGTAAATATTATACAAAACAAAACATTGAAACACTCACAAGTAAATTTGTAACATATAATCAAGTCGAGATAATATTACCAATACCACGTGCTGGTCAAGCTCCGAAAGAGTTGTCCGGGGGTCTAGCTAACCTCTGGTCGGGGCTTGACCAACACGAAAAAAAAAAAAAAAAAATTTTTACTAAACGTGATTTTGGCAACCTGTGGTGTAATCGAACCCCTGTTCGATTCCCGGACGGAGTGAAACTATGAGCATTTTTTTTTTACGACATTTGGGTTTCTATTTACCAGTAAATGGGAACCTAGATGTTAATCGATTTGCGGATCTTATTCTGGAATAATGGTTAGCCAGTGCAGTTGCCGTGTTGTCCGGTCTTCTCGGACTATTCATTGAAACTGGGTCATACAACTCGTTAACTTAGGGTGTGGTTGTGGTGTTGGCGACAGATTCTAACACCTTAAACAAATTCACGCCTAGGTTGCTCTAGAGCCGGCCATCCTCGTACACAAAGGGCAACCATTATTGTTACGTGTGTAATATTACCATCACTACCACAACCAGCATTATCACTACTATTGTCATCTTCTCAACTATCATCATTCCTTCCCTCTTCCTCCTCCTGCCTCCATATTTTAATAATTATCGTCTCAATTATTATTATTATCATCATTATTTTTATTATTATTATTACCGTATTATTATTATTATTATTATTATTATTATTATTAACAATACAACATGTGGCTGGAACAACAGTAGAAATTAGAAATAAGATAAAAAGTTGTATTAAATTAACAATTAAAACACAAACAAGAACCACAGGTACAAGTCGATCAGTTTTTTCTCATGAGAGAGAGAGAGAGAGAGAGAGAGTCCCTGGCTCACTGTTACGTTATGACAAAGTTGTTGGTAAATATATGGAATGGAAATTGTGTTGACTCTCTCTCTCTCTCTCTCTCTCTCTCTCTCTCTCTCTCACCAACCACAAACAAACAACACATCACAAACAAACAAGCAAGCAACAACACAACACAAACAATAATGACACCACAAAAAACATCATTCTAAAAAACAAACAATAAAACAAACAAACATACCAACAAACAATAAAACAAACAAACAACAAATCGAACAAACGAAGAATAAAACAAAACACAAACAATAAAACAAACAAACAAACAGTAAAACAAATGAACATACATAAAAGCAATCAAACAAACATAAAAACAATAAGAAAAACGGACCCTCTTCAACAAACCACCACCACCAAGGACTTCACTAACCTACCACCTCCACCACCACCTCCTACAACACTATTTATAATCCCAAAACTTCCCAAAGGTCACTCCTGCCTCGGTGACCTTTGGGGGTTAACACTGCCCACTGGTCTAGATCTGGCGAGAAAACTGCCCCCACCCAAAGGTCACTTGTTGGGTGTCACAAAGCGCCTGCTGGGTGATTTAGGGGAGTCTTCCCCCGCCCTCCCCCATCCCCCCTCTCCAACCCAGGGTCACAGTGTGAAAGGTTAGGGCGTTTGAATTTTAATTAAGTTGATGATGGTATAATGCAGAGGAGGAGGAGGAGGAGGAGGAGAAGAAGAAGAAGAAGAAGAAGAAGAAGAAGAAGGCTAGATTACGTTAGGTTACGTTAGGTTAGGTTAGGCTAGATTAGGTTAAGTTAGGTTAGGTTTGGTCAGGTTACATTATGCATGAAGGTATTCATTTATATGTATACTTATGATCTACAGGATCGTTTATGGCCAGTCAAAAGCTTCTAGAAAAGATAAATACATAGAAGTTATCACTAATGGCCAATTATCCCTAATTAGTGTAACATACAGTATATATTAGGTGGAGGTCCGCTTTTATTTGTTTGTTTTCGTATTATTTAAGTCATTTATTTGTTAACGTTTAGCTTAGAATAAGTAAATATTATACAAAACAAAACATTGAAAAACTCACAAGTGAATTTGTAACATATAATCAAGTCGAGATAATATTACCAATACCACGTGCTGGTCAAGCTCCGAAAGAGTTGTCCGGGGGTCGAGCTAACCTCTGGTCGGGGCTTGACCAGCACGAAAAAAAAAAAAAAAAAAAATTTTTACTAAACGTGATTTTGGCAACCTGTGGTGTAATAGTCAGCATACTCGCCTTGCAAGCCAGTGGACCCCTGTTCGATTCCCGGACAGAGTGAAACTATGAGCATTTTTTTTTTACGACATTTGGCTTTCTATTTACCAGTAAATGGGAACCTAGATGTTAATCGATTTGCGGATCTTATTCTGGAATAATGGTTAGCCAGTGCAGTTGCCGAGTTGTCCGGTCTTCTCGGACTATTCATTGAAAATGGGTCATACAACTCGTTAACTTAGGGTGTGGTTGTGGTGTTGGCGACAGATTCTAACACCTTAAACAAATTCACGCCTAGGT
This sequence comes from Homarus gammarus, assembly GCA_958450375.1. Taxonomy (NCBI): domain Eukaryota; kingdom Metazoa; phylum Arthropoda; class Malacostraca; order Decapoda; family Nephropidae; genus Homarus; species Homarus gammarus. The sequence goes on from CAUDMG010003861.1 coordinate 13,062, forward strand.
TGCTCTAGAGCCGGCCATCCTCGTACACGAAGGGCAACCATTATTGTTACGTGTGTAATATTACCATCACTACCACAACCAACATTATCACTACTATTGTCATCTTCTCAACTATCATCATTCCTTCCCTCTTCCTCCTCCTGCCTCCATATTTTAATAATTATCGTCTCAATTATTATTATTATCAACATTATTTTTATTATTATAAATACCGTATTATTATTATTATTATTATTATTATTAACAATACAACATGTGGCTGGAACAACAGTAGAAATTAGAAATAAGATAAAAAGTTGTATTAAATTAACAATTAAAACACAAACAAGAACCACAGGTACAAGTCGATCAGTTTTTTATCATGAGAGAGAGAGAGAGAGAGAGAGAGAGAGAGAGAGAGAGAGTCCCTGGCTCACTGTAACGTTATGACAAAGTTGTTGGTAAGTATATGGTATGGAAATTGTGTTGATACTCTCTCTCTCTCTCTCTCTCTCTCTCTCTCTCTCTCTCTCTCTCTCTCTCTCTCACACACACACTCCAACCACAAACAAACAAAACATCACAAACAAACAAGCAAGCAACAACACAAACAATAATGACACCACAAAAAACATCATTCTAAAAAACAAACATACCAACAAACAATAAAACAAACAAACAATCAAACAAACAATAAAACGAACAAACGAAGAATAAAACAAAACAAACAAACAATAAAACATACAAACAAACATAAAAACAATAAAAAAAAACGGACCCTCTTCAAAAAATCACAACCACCAAGGACTTCACTAACCTACCACCTCCACCACCACCTCCTACAACACTATTTATAATCCCAAAACTTCCCAAAGGTCACTCCTGCCTCGGTGACCTTTGGGGGTTAACACTGCCCACTGGTCTAGATCTGGCGAGAAAACTGCCCCCACCCAAAGGTCACTTGTTGGATGTCACAAAGCGCCTGCTGGGTGATTTAGGGGAGTCTTCCCCCGCCCTCCCCCATCCCCCCTCTCCAACCCAGGGTCACAGTGTGTAAGGTTAAGGCGTTTGAATTTTAATTTAGTTGATGATGATATAATGCAGAGGAGGAGGAGGAGGAGAATAAGAAGAACAAGAAAAAGAACAAGAACAAGAAGGCTAGATTACGTTAGGTTACGTTAGGTTAGGTTAGATTAGGTTAGGTTAGGTTAGGTCTGGTCAGGTTACATTATGCATGAAGGTATTCATTTATATGTATACTTATGATCTACAGGATCGTTTATGGCCAGTCAAAGGCTTCTAGAAAAGATAAATATATAGAAGTTATCACTAATGGCCAATTATCCCTATTTAGTGTAACATACAGTATATATTAGGTGGAGTTCCGCTTTTATTTGTTTGTTTTCGTATTATTTAAGTCATTTATTTGTTAAAATTTAGCTTATAATAAGTAAATATTATACAAAACAAAACATTGAAAAACTCACAAGTGAATTTGTAACATATAATCAAGTCGAGATAATATTACCAATACCACGTGCTGGTCAAGCTCCGAAAGAGTTGTCCGGGGGTCTAGCTAACCTCTGGTCGGGGCTTGACCAGCACGAAAAAAAAAAAAAAAATTTTTACTAAACGTAATTTTGGCAACCTGTGGTGTAATCGAACCCCTGTTCGATTCCCGGACGGAGTGAAACTATGAGCATTTTTTTTTTACGACATTTGGCTTTCTATTTACCAGTAAATGGGAACCTAGATGTAAATCGATTTGCGGATCTTATTCTGGAATAATGGTTAGCCAGTGCAGTTGCCGAGTTGTCCGGTCTTCTCGGACTATTCATTGAAACTGGGTCATACAACTCGTTAACTTAGGCCCTTGGCACGCGTGCCAAACATGGCACGCTAACGGCTTCTTTCCGGCACGCGAGACCCGGGCTCACCTCAATAAAAAAACCCTTTATATGGCAACCGCATGCCGCCTTGGCGGCAGCGGGTGGAAGGATTGTTTCCCGTTCTGTTGTTAAATAATTAGCCATGAGGCCAGACGTGGTGTGACTCCTTTACCATCATTAATATTTTATATATTTTTTCGAGTTTTGCAGTTTCGCAAAGAATTTATCGGTTAGCAAAATCCAAGTTCAGCTATATGAATGTTTAAATTTAATTAAAAGAAAAACAAATATTACACCAAGATCTGTAATAATTATCTGGCTATCAGAGATTGCATTAAAAACATTATCTCAAAAGTCAACCTCTTTTAGATCACTGGGTCATTATATGGCACATTAACTTAAAAGGTGTCTTAACTTTCATGGAAGGGAACATGGCTTTTTTGCTCAGTGTCCCATAAATGTCACATGCATATCCGTTCTCTCTAATCATTGTTCCTCTGGTGGTGAATGTGTGAAGTGTAAACCAGCAAAGTAAACATAGCAAGAGGGAGAATCGCTGACCACGTGCAAGTAAGTTATTATTTACTGTCCAAATTATCAGCTGTCATAGTGTTTGTCATGCTTACCCATAAATTTATCGATGTTCCTAAGACACTGCTGAATCTGTATACTCCTGTGCACAAGGAAAATTTGGCGCAACTTACCTTAGCAAGGCGATTTAAATTTTGCCCCTAAAATGTGACCTTTTTTAAGCTGAATAATGGATCTCACCCCGCTTAAGTGAGTAAAGCAAACCTTTGCTGAAAATTTTATGAACTTGGTAGTGAGTATATTTATGGAGCGTGACATATCTGGCACACTGGTCAGAAGGTCCAAAAGAGGTTAATGAAGCCTGTTCTTCAGCATACTGTATGTGCCATAAACATAAGTTATTATTAAAGCTAAGGGAAATGTATTATTAATATTCAGGATTATGAAGCGTTATCTGCACGTGATCAGATAGCATGCATGCCTTTCTCGTTGATTTGCATTGTGTAGGCATGCCTATAATTGTACCAATTTATTTTACTTTTTATTTTTTTTATTATCCACCAACTGATTTTCATAAACCTTGGTATATGTATGCAGAGAGTAATTGTGAAGAGAATGTCTGAGTCCACAAGTCTCTGTCCACATTTTTACACCCCATGAACCGGTTTTGGTTATATTTACTTTTAACACCAACAGCTATTTCATGTTTTTCGTGTGGTTATATAGTAGAATACATTAATACAAGACTATTTTCTTTTGTAACACTTTTGGCCAAAATGTATAATAACCGAGATATTATTTTTTTTATAATAATGCTTCATAAAATAATAACTCAGGTATTGTGCATTTTGGCCAAAGGTGTTATAGAAGAAAATAATCTTGTATTAAGCATTCTACTATAATACTATGTGAATACAGAACATATATATACAGATTTATTTCTTTATTTATATTTTTTAATAATTTATAAATTAATGTCTCGGTTATTATGCATTTCTACCAAAAGTGTTACAAAAGAAAATAGTTTTGTATTAACGCATTCTACTATATAACCACACAAAAATCATGAAATAGCTGTTGGTGTTAAAAGTAAGTATAACTTAAAGTTGGAAAGTGTGCGAAGAGAGCAATTATTTTTTTACACATCATATGATTGCTTTCTACCCCTTATTTACAGATTGTACAGAATGTCACGACCACCAGCCAAGAAACGATGTCATACAAATGAAGAGGATATTAGAGAATTTAAAGAATACTGGACTGAAAAATTTGGCATGATTAAGAAAGATAATAAAGCATTATGCATTTTATGTTCTGAATCAGTTGTTTGTAGGACTTCTTCTGTGAAGAGACATTTTGAAACTGTTCATAAAAACTTAAGTAATGTAACTGAGCAAGAATGAAGAGAATTAATGTCTCGTGAAATGATTAAGACAAAAAAACAGTCTGATGTTTTGATGAAATTTATTTCAGGTAGACCAAGTTCCAACTTAGTTGCTGCTGGTTTTGAGGTTTCAAAAGTTATTGCCCAACATGGAAAGCCACTCAGTGATGGGGAGTATATTAAAGAAGCATGGCTAGAATGTGCTCCTTTCCTTTTTGATAACCTTTCAGAAAAGGACAAGATTATTCAGCGCATTAAAGATTTGTCTGTGAGTAGAAAAACAGTTAAGGATAGGATACTTAAGATGGAAATGAATACAACTGACCAATTAACAAAGGATTTAGCTTCATGTAAGTTCTTTTCTATTTGTGTTGATGAAAGCACAGATATTACATCATCAGCTAGGCTAGCAATTTTTTCTCGATTTTGTAGGGATGATGAGGTATGCGAAGAGATGATTAACCTTGTAACACTACCTGAGCGTACCACTGGGGCTGACATATGTAAAGCAGTTGTGAACGAATTATCTATTCGACAAATTGACATTTCAAAAGTAGTATCCGTCACAACAGATGGTGCACCCAGTATGATTGGTAAGGAAGCAGGATTTGTAAATCTGTTTGCAAAACATGTTGGTCATCCGCTGATAGGTTTTCATTGCATCATACATGAGGAGGCTTTATGTGCTAAAGCTGGTCTAAGGGAACTTCAAGAAGTGATGCAAACAGTCACCAAGGTTGTTAATTACATTTCTGCACGTGCCTTAAATAAAAGACAATTTCGGAATTTATTGAATGAGGTGGATTCGGTGTACAAAGGACTAACAATGTACAACAATGTTCGTTGGCTTAGTCGAGGATTTGTTTTGAAACGATTTGTTGAATGCATGGATGAGATAAATCTCTTTCTGATTAACCAACAAATGTCTTATAAAGAAATGTCTGACATCGTGTGGGTTTGTAAACTAATGTTTTTTGCAGATTTATGTGAACATTTAAATGACTTAAATGTTAAATTACAAGGCTCTGGTAAGACACTTGATGTTATGTTTGATTACATAAAGGCATTTGAAATGAAACTAGGAGTTTTTAAGAGGGATGTAGATAGTGAAAGATTTAGATACTTTCCAAACCTAAAGAAATACATCAATGATCTCACAAAGGATGACAAAACAGACTGCCAGTGTCTTCAGAAGCTATTTGTAAACATCATTGAGTCAACTGTTGAGCAGTTCTCAACAAGATTTGCTAGGTTCAGAGAATTAGAAGAGACTGCAAAATTCATTAAGTTTCCAGACAGTATAAAACTGGATGAACTAAACTTGCAGAAGTTTTCATGGATAGATATGGATGATTTTGAAATGCAATTGATTGAATTTCAAACTAGCTCAATTTGGAGGCAGAAATTTGTTGAGCTTAGAGCTGACTTGGAAAGTATTAAAAAGGATCGATTAGAGAAGGGAGTAAGAGAGAGAAATGCCGAAAACGAGGTACTGAGGACTTGGAATACTATTCCAGAAACTTTTGTCTGTTTAAAAAAACTTGCAACAACATTACTATCCATTTTTTCATCTACATATTCTTGTGAATCATTGTTCTCAGTGATGAACTCTGTTAAGTCTCATAATAGAAGTAGCCTTACTGATGAAACTAGTAGCGCATGTATATCTCTCAAGGTTACAAAATATAAACCGGATATAAATTATCTATCATCAGGGATGCAGCAGCAGAAGTCTCATTGATTCTAAATAAAGAAAAGGTTCACAATTATTCGTTCTCTAATTTTCATTTGATGTATTCTGTTAAAAATATTAAGTATTCGCTTTTGTTTAATATAATACAGTGTGTATTTTTGTAGGTAAAATAACTTTTATATTTTCTCTGTGGTTTTTATGCATCATTCATAAAGGATTAAGAATCAATAAAAGAATATCTTTAGTTTTATATCCTTTTATTGTGTTTTAGTCGAGTAAATCGATATTGAGCTTGGTATTGTAATGTACTGAAAAAAGTTTACAAAAACTAATGGCTGAATGATCTGATAAACAAATCAAAAATATTGTTTACTCTTTTGCTGATGCTAAAAATAACGTCTTTAAATTGTGTGGATGTATATGACAACTAGATTTACACTGAAATGCTAATATAAAACATCCACGCTAACAACAGGGAAGAACAACCACTAAGTAAAAATTCTGTCACTAATTTTTACATTCATTCAATATCCCATGATTTATAAAATCACTCTTACAAAACTCTCTGATTTTACCACCCCGGTGTGATTTCTGATTATTTGAAAAGGTTCTCCCATTACGTAAAAGATACCAAATAATATGTGACCCGGAAATTTTGGTTGGCACGAGAGAAAATTTTGTATCAAAGATTTGGTCGATTTTGGCACACACACTCAAAAAGGTTGCCCACCCCTGACTTAGGGTGTGGTTGTGGTGTTGGCGACAGATTCTAACACCTTAAACAAATTCACGCCTAGGTTGCTCTAGAGCCGGCCATCCTCGTACACAAAGGGCAACCATTATTGTTACGTGTATAATATTACCATCACTACCACAACCAGCATTATCACTACTATTGTCATCTTCTCAACTATCATCATTCCTTCCCTCTTCCTCCTACTGCCTCCATATTTTAATAATTATCGTCTCAATTATTATTATTATCATCATTATTTTTATTATTATAAATACCGTATTATTATTATTATTATTATTAACAATACAACATGTGGCTGGAACAACAGTAGAAATTAGAAATAAAATAAAAAGTTGTATTTAATTAACAATTAAAACACAAACAAGAACCACAGGTACAAGTCGATCAGTTTTTTATCATGAGAGAGAGAGAGAGAGAGAGAGAGAGAGTCCCTGGCTCACTGTTACGTTATGACAAAGTTGTTGGTAAATATATGGTATGGAAATTGTGTTGATACTCTCTCTCTCTCTCTCTCTCTCTCTCTCTCTCTCTCTCTCTCTCACACACCAACCACAAACAAACAACACATCACAAACAAACAAGCAAGCAACACAACACAAACAATAATGACACCACAAAAAACATCATTCTAAAAAACAAACAATAAAACAAACAAAAACAATAAAACAAACAAACATACATAAAAACAATCAAACAAACATAAAAACAATAAAGAAAACAGACCCTCTTCAACAAACCACCACCACCAAGGACTTCACTAACCTACCACCTCCACCACCACCTCCTACAACACTATTTATAATCCCAAAACTTCCCAAAGGTCACTCCTGCCTCGGTGACCTTTGGGGGTTAACACTGCCCACTGGTCTAGATCTGGCGAGAAAACTGCCCCCACCCAAAGGTCACTTGTTGGGTGTCACAAAGCGCCTGCTGGGTGATTTAGGTGAGTCTTCCCCCGCCCTCCCCCATCCCCCCTCTCCAACCCAGGGTCACAGTGTGTAAGGTTAAGGCGTTTGAATTTTAATTTAGTTGATGATGATATAATGCAGAGGAGGAGGAGGAGGAGAACAAGAAGAACAAGAACAAGAAGGAGGCTAGATTACGTTAGGTTAGGTTAGGCTAGATTACGTTAAGTTAGGTTAGGTTACATTATGCATGAAGGTATTCATTTATATGTATACTTATGATCTACAGGATCGTTTATGGCCAGTCAAAGGCTTCTAGAAAAGATAAATACATAGAAGTTATCACTAATGGCCAATTATCCCTATTTAGTGTAACATACAGTATATATTAGGTGGAGTTCCGCTTTTATTTGTTTGTTTTCGTATTATTTAAGTCATTTATTTGTTAACATTTAGCTTAGAATAAGTAAATATTATACAAAACAAAACATTGAAAAACTCACAAGTGAATTTGTAACATATAATCAAGTCGAGATAATATTACCAATACCACGTGCTGGTCAAGCTCCGAAAGAGTTGTCCGGGGGTCTAGCTAACCTCTGGTCGGGGCTTGACCAGCACGAAAAAAAAAAAAAAAATTTTTACTAAACGTGATTTTGGCAACCTGTGGTGTAATCGAACCCCTGTTCGATTCCCGGACGGAGTGAAACTATGAGCATTTTTTTTTACGACATTTGGCTTTCTATTTACCAGTAAATGGGAACCTAGATGTTAATCGATTTGCGGATCTTATTCTGGAATAATGGTTAGCCAGTGCAGTTGCCGAGTTGTTCGGTCTTCTCGGACTATTCATTGAAACTGGGTCATACAACTCGTTAACTTAGGGTGTGGTTGTGGTGTTGGCGACAGATTCTAACACCTTAAACAAATTCACGCGTAGGTTGCTCTAGAGCCGGCCATCCTCGTACACAAAGGGCAACCATTATTGTTACGTGTATAATATTACCATCACTACCACAACCAGCATTATCACTACTATTGTCATCTTCTCAACTATCATCATTCCTTCCCTCTTCCTCCTACTGCCTCCATATTTTAATAATTATCGTCTCAATTATTATTATTATCATCATTATTTTTATTATTATAAATACCGTATTATTATTATTATTATTATTATTATTAACAATACAACATGTGGCTGGAACAACAATAGAAATTAGAAATAAGATAAAAAGTCGTATTAAATTAACAATTAAAACACAAACAAGAACCACAGGTACAAGTCGATCAGTTTTTTATCATGAGAAGAGAGAGAGAGAGAGAGAGAGAGAGAGTCCCTGGCTCACTGTTACGTTATGACAAAGTTGTTGGTAAATATATGGAATGGAAATTGTGTTGATACTCTCTCTCTCTCTCTCTCTCTCTCTCTCTCTCTCTCTCTCTCACCAACCACAAACAAACAACACATCACAAACAAACAAGCAAGCAACAACACAACACAAACAATAATGACACCACAAAAAACATCATTCTAAAAAACAAACAATAAAACAAACAAAAACACTAAAACAAACAAACAATAAAACAAAAAACAAAAAAAAAACATACATAAAAACAATCAAACAAACATAAAAACAATAAAAAAAACAGACCCTCTTCAACAAACCACCACCACCAAGGACTTCACTAACCTACCACCTCCACCACCACCTCCTACAACACTATTTATAATCCCAAAACTTCCCAAAGGTCACTCCTGCCTCGGTGACCTTTGGGGGTTAACACTGCCCACTGGTCTAGATCTGGCGAGAAAACTGCCCCCACCCAAAGGTCACTTGTTGGGTGTCACAAAGCGCCTGCTGGGTGATTTAGGTGAGTCTTCCCCCGCCCTCCCCCATCCCCCCTCTCCAACCCAGGGTCACAGTGTGTAAGGTTAAGGCGTTTGAATTTTAATTTAGTTGATGATGATATAATGCAGAGGAGGCGGAGGCCAACAACAACAACAACAACAACAACAACAAGGCTAGATTACGTTAGGTTACGTTAGGTTACGTTAGGTTAGATTAGGCTAGATTAGGTTAAGTTAGGTTAGGTCTGGTCAGGTTACATTATGCATGAAGGTATTCATTTATATGTATACTTATGATCTACAGGATCGTTTATGGCCAGTCAAAGGCTTCTAGAAAAGATAAATACATAGAAGTTATCACTAATGGCCAATTATCCCTATTTAGTGTAACATACAGTATATATTAGGTGGAGTTCCGCTTTTATTTGTTTGTTTTCGTATTATTTAAGTCATTTATTTGTTAACATTCAGCTTAGAATAAGTAAATATTATACAAAAAAAAACATTGAAAAACTCACAAGTGAATTTGTAACATATAATCAAGTCGAGATAATAAGACCAATACCACGTGCTGGTCAAGCTCCGAAAGAGTTGTCCGGGGGTCTAGCTAACCTCTGGTCGGGGCTTGACCAGCACGAAAAAAAAAAAAAAAATTTTTTTACTAAACGTGATTTTGGCAACCTGTGGTGTGATAGTCAGCATGCTCGCCTTGCAAGCGAGTGGACCCCTGTTCGATTCCCGGACAGAGTGAAACTATGAGCATTTTTTTTTTTTCGTCATTTGGCTTTCTATTTACCAGTAAATGGGAACCTGGATGTTAATCGATTTGCGGATCTTATTCTGGAATAATGGTTAGCCAGTGCAGTTGCCGAGTTGTCCGGTCTTCTCTGACTATTCATTGAAACTGGGTCATACAACTCGTTAACTTAGGGTGTGGTTGTGGTGTTGGCGACAGATTCTAACACCTTAAACAAATTCACGCCTAGGTTGCTCTAGAGCCGGCCATCCTCGTACACGAAAGGCAACCATTATTGTTACGTGTGTAATATTACCATCACTACCACAACCAGCATTATCACTACTATTGTCATCTTCTCAACTATCATCATTCCTTCCCTCTTCCTCCTCCTGCCTCCATATTATAATAATTATCGTCTCAATTATTATTATTATCATCATTATTTTTATTATTATTATTACCGTATTATTATTATTATTATTATTATTATTATTATTATTAACAATACAACATGTGGCTGGAACAACAGTAGAAATTAGAAATAAGATAAAAAGTTGTATTAAATTAACAATTAAAACACAAACAAGAACCACAGGTATAAGTCGATCAGTTTTTTATCATGAGAGAGAGAGAGAGAGAGAGAGAGAGAGAGAGAGAGAGAGAGAGTCCCTGGCTCACTGTTATGTTATGACATAAAGTTGTTGGTAAATATATGGTATGGAAATTGTGTTGATACTCTCTCTCTCTCTCTCTCTCTGTGTGTCTCTCTCTCTCTGTGTGTGTGTCTCTCTCTCTCTCTCTCTCTCACACACATACACCAACCACAAACAAACAACACATCACAAACAAACAAGCAAGCAACAACACAACACAAACAATAAGGACACCACAAAAACATCACTCTAAAAAACAAACAATAAAACAAACATAAGAACAATAAAACAAACAAACAAACAAACAAACAAACAAACAATAAAACGAACAAACGAAGAATAAAACAAAAGAAACAATCAACAAACAAACAAAATATAACAGACAAACAATAAATAAAACAAACAAACAAACAAAGAAACAATTAAACAAAAAACATACATAAAAACAATCAAACAAACATAAAAAAAAAAAAAAAAAACAGACCTCTTCAACAAACCACCACCAAGGACTTCACTAACCTACCACCTCCACCACCACCACCCCTCAAGGTGGAGTACTTAGCCCCACTTTGTTCAATGTTCTTATGAATGCATTATTAAATTTAATACCAGACAACCCCAGCAATATCTCAATCAGCTATGCTGACGATATTCTTATACATACTAAAACTCATCGTGAAATGCAAACCACCCTGAACCATGTATACGCAGCCTGTGAACACCTCGGTCTTATTATCTCCACTGACAAAACTAAGGTGTTCAACAAACAAGCTGGGAACCGCAAACGCGGCCCCGCCAAGTTCAAGATAGGTAACAACACTATTGACTATGTTTCTTCTTTTAAATATCTTGGTGTTTCCGTCCCTTGTACCCTACCTGCCATACAACAGCTAACCCGCCAATGTACTGACAGACTGAGACCTCTTAGAAGTGTAGCGGGGTACAGCCCGCACTATGGTGCTAATATTAGAATTGTTAAAACAATGTACCTAGGCTATATAAGATCTCTGATAGATTACCACGCACCAGTCCTGGTCATTCGTGACGGGAAAGGCGTTGACAAGCTCGAGAAAATGCAAAATAAAGCCCTCAGAATTATCCTAGGATGTCCCATGAGCACTAAAGTACTTAATATGAGGAAAGAACTAGGTATACCCAGTGTTAAAGATAGAATAATTGAAGTCAACCTCATGATAGCCCTGAGGCTTCTGCGTGGTGATCCTGATAACATTGTTTCCTTAAAATTGCTAGAATGTATGAACCATGGGACTACTGAGTCTAAATGGATCCAAACTACAGCTACACATATGAAGATATTTGGACTAGACCACCTGTACAAAGTTGAGACACAACAGCGCTTCCTGCCACCCTGGCGGACAGTTCCCTTCGATATCACAATACCGACGTATCCGCCTAAAAAATTAGTTATACAAAGCATTTATCTCCAACACACTGCCAAATTGAGAGCTCTTGAACACATACACACTCTACAGACTGATGATAATATCACACAGATCATCTACACTGATGGGTCTCTAAACACCGCCTGTGGGAGGGCTGGAAGTGCTATTGTTGTGACTCAACCTGACGGTAATATAATTGAGAAAGGAGTTAGAATTAACAACTGGGCATCCACTCTACAAACTGAATTAGTTGCCATACTCACAGCTATTAAATTCATTGAAACCACTGTTACTGACAGTCTCATCATCACTGACTCTCTATCCTCACTACTTGCCCTTGACACCCTCGACTCAGGTTGTCACGCTCTTGTCTCTGAAGCCAGACACAAATATGCGTGCCTTGTTGACCGGGGTGTCAGGGTCAAACTGTTGTGGATCCCCTCTCACATAGGCCTCATAAAACATGACAGAGTTGATGCCCTCGCCAAACTCGCGTCTAACAAAGACACCGTTGAATACAATTTGGGTCTGTCAAAAAGAACCCTTAAAACTGTAATTAGGAAAGAACTTATTGATGAGTTTGACGCAAGTAGACAAGTGCAAACAGGCACTAGTCAATCCATAGTTTACCATGATGAGATGTATCAAGTGAAACATGTTTATGGAGCAAGTAACAAGATCACTAGATTACAAGATGTTGTAACAGCTAGATTAAGGTTAGGATATAAGTACCTTTGGCAGTATGTTCCTCAAGCAGATGTAAACAAAACTAAATGTAAAGTGTGTGGCCATACATATGGCCACACACTTGAACACTACGTCCTCGACTGTGTGAAGATAGAACCTTTTAGGGACAGGTCCAAGCACACTGTGTGTGAAATGGCACAACACTTCATCTCTAATGGCAAGATAGCCGACATATTAAGATTGTATCTACTTTTTTGCACTTAGTAACTATATCAGTTCTCATGTACAGAACCAAATACGCAATGTGCTTGAATACCTCCCACGTAACTGTGAATAACAAAGTGTGAGGCCAGACATACTGCCTCACACGCCTGTTCTCACGCATTTGTGAATAAGTTACCCTTTATGTATAGAACTAAACAAATAATGTAAATGAAATACTGTGTAACATTCAGTGCCATAATATCCTGACAACCGGGGTTAATTATTATGACCCTTTGTAAACCCTACTCTGTAATCCTTTTGCGCTACCGCTCACAGGATGAGTGTGGGGTGCACAATAAAGTAGCCGCTGCAAGCGGCAAAATCAAAAAAATCAAATCCTACAACACTATTTATAATCCAAAAACTTCCCAAAGGTCACTCCTGCCGCGGTGACCTTTGGGGGTTAACACTGCCCACTGGTCTAGATCTGGCGAGAAAACTGCCCCCACCCAAAGGTCACTTGTTGGGTGCAACAAAGCGCCTGCTGGGTGATTTAGGTGAGTCTTCCCCCGCCCTCCCCCATCCCCGCTCTCCAACCCAGGGTCACAGTGTGTAAGGTTAAGGAGTTTGAATTTTAATTTAGTTGATGATGATATAATGCAGAGGAGGAGGAGGAGGAGGAGGAGGAGGAGGAGGAGGAGAAGGAGAAGAAGAAGAAGAAGAAAAAGAAAAAGAAAAGGAAAAAGAATAAGAATAAGAATAAGAATATGAATAAGCATAAGAATAAGAAGGCTAGATTGCGTTGGGTTACGTTAGGTTACGTTAGGTTAGGTTAGGCTAGATTAGGTTAAGTTAGATTTGGTCTGGTCAGGTTACATTATGCATGAAGTTATTCATTTATATGTATACTTATGATCTACAGGATCGTTTATGGCCAGTCAAAAGCCTCCAGAAAAGAGAAATACATAGAAGTTATCACTAATGGCCAATTATCCCTATTTAGTGTAACATACAGTATATATTAGGTGGAGTTCCGCTTTTATTTGTTTGTTTTCGTATTATTTAAGTCATTTATTTGTTAACATTTAGCTTAGAATAAGTAAATATTATACAAAAAAAAACATTGAAAAACTCACACGTTAATTTGTATCATATAATCAAGTCGAGATAATAAGACCAATACCACGTGCTGGTCATGCTCCGAAAGAGTTGTCCGGGGGTCTAGCTAACCTCTGGTCGGGGCTTGACCAGCACAAAAAAAAAAAAAAAAAATTTTTTTACCAAACGTGATTTTGGCAACCTGTGGTGTAATAGTCACCATGCTCGCCTTGCAAGGGAGTGGACCCCTGTTCGATTCCCGGACAGATTGAAACTATGAGCATTTTTTTTTTTACGTCATTTGGCTTTCTATTTACCAGTAAATGGGAACCTCGATGTTAATCGATTTGCAGATCTTATTCTGGAATAATGGTTAGCCAGTGCAGTTGCCGAGTTGTCCGGTCTTCTCGGACTATTCATTGAAACTGGGTCATACAACTCGTTTACTTAGGGTGTGGTTGTGGTGTTGGCGACAGATTCTAACACCTTAAACAAATTCACGCCTAGGTTGCTCTAGAGCCGGCCATCCTCGTACACGAAGGGCAACCATTATTGTTACGTGTATAATATTACCATCACTACCACAACCAGCATTATCACTACTATTGTCATCTTCTCAACTATCATCATTCCTTCCCTCTTCCTCCTCCTGCCTCCATATTTTAATAATTATCGTCTCAATTATTATTATTACCATCATTATTTTTATTATTATTATTACCTTATTATTATTATTATTAATATTATTATTATTATTATTATTATTATTTTCAACAATACAACATGTGGCTGGAACAACAGTAGAAATTAGAAATAAGATAAAAAGTTGTATTAAATTAACAATTAAAACACAAACAAGAACCACAGGTACAAGTCGATCAGTTTTTTATCATGAGAGAGAGAGAGAGAGAGAGAGAGAGAGAGAGAGAGAGAGAGTCCCTGGCTCACTGTTATGTTATGACAAAGTTGTTGGTAAATATATGGTATGGAAATTGTGTTGATACTCTCTCTCTCTCTCTCTCTCTCTCTCTCTCTCTCTCTCTCTCTCTGTATCTCTCTCTCTCTCTCACACACCAACCACAAACAAACAACACATCACAAACAAACAAGCAAGCAACAACACAACACAAACAATAATGACACCACAAAAAACATCATTCTAAAAAACAAACAATAAAACGAACAAACGAAGAATAAAACAAAACAAACAAACAACAAACAAACAAACAAAATATAACAAACAATAAATAAATCAAACAAACAATAAAACAAACAAACATACATAAAAACAATCAAACAAACATAAAAACAATAAAAAAAACAGACCCTCTTCAACAAACCACCACCACCAAGGACTTCACTAACCTACCACCTCCACCACCACCTCCTACAACACTATTTATAATCCAAAAACTTCCCAAAGGTCACTCCTGCCTCGGTGACCTTTGGGGGTTAACACTGCCCACTGGTCTAGATCTGGCGAGAAAACTGCCCCCACCCAAAGGTCACTCCTGCCTCGGTGACCTTTGGGGGTTAACACTGCCCACTGGTCTAGATCTGGCGAGAAAACTGCCCCCCCCCCCCCCAAAGGTCACTTGTTGGGTGTAACAAAGCGCCTGCTGAGTGATTTAGGCGAGTCTTCCCCCGCCCTCCCCCATCCCCCCTCTCCAACCCAGGGTCACAGTGTGTAAGGTTAAGGCGTTTGAATTATAATTTAGTTGATGATGATATAATGCAGAGGAGGCGGAGGCCAACAACAACAACAACAACAACAACAACAAGGCTAGATTACGTTAGGTTACGTTAGGTTACGTTAGGTTAGGTTAGGCTAGATTAGGTTAAGTTAGGTTAGGTCTGGTCAGGTTACATTATGCATGAAGGTATTCATTTATATGTATATTTATGATCTACAGGATCGTTTATGGCCAGTCAAAAGCTTCCAGAAAAGAGAAATACATAGAAGTTATCACTAATGGCCAATTATCCCTATTTAGTGTAACATACAGTATATATTAGGTGGAGTTCCGCTTTTATTTGTTTGTTTTCGTATTATTTAAGTCATTTATTTGTTAACATTTAGCTTAGAATAAGTAAATATAATACAAAAAAATTCATTGAAAAACTCACAAGCGAATTTGTATCATATAATCAAGTCGAGATAATAATACCAATACCACGTGCTGGTCAAGCTCCGAAAGAGTTGTCCGGGGGTCTAGCTAACCTCTGGTCGGGGCTTGACCAGCACGAAAAAAAAAAAAAATTTTTACTAAACGTGATTTTGGCAACCTGTGGTGTAATAATCAGCATGCTCGCCTTGCAAGGGAGTGGACCCCTGTTCGATTCTCGGACAGAGTGAAACTATGAGCATTTTTTTTTTTTACGTCATTTGGCTTTCTATTTACCAGTAAATGGGAACCTCGATGTTAATCGATTTGCGGATCTTATTCTGGAATAATGGTTAGCCAGTGCAGTTGCCGAGTTGTCCGGTCTTCTCGAACTATTCATTGAAACTGGGTCATACAACTCGTTAACTTAGGGTGTGGTTGTGGTGTTGGCGACAGATTTTAACACCTTAAACAAATTCACGCCTAGGTGGCGGTAGGGCCGGCCATCCTCGTACACGAAGGGCAACCATTATTGTTACGTGTATAATATTACCATCACTACCACAACCAGCATTATCACTACTATTGTCACCTTCTCAACTATCATCATTCCTTCCCTCTTCCTCCCCTTGCCTCCATATTTTAATAATTTTCGTCTCAATTATTATTATTATCATCATTAATATTATTATTATTATTATTATTATTATTATTATTATTATTATTACCGTATTATTATTATTATTATTATTATTATTATTATTATTATTATTATTATTACCGTATTATTATTATTATTATTATTATTATCAACAATACAACATGTGGCTGGAACAGCAGTAGAAATTAGAAATAAGATAAAAAAGATGTATTAAATTCACAATTAAAACACAAACAAGAACCACAGTTACAAGTCGATCAGTTTTTTATTATGAGAGAGAGAGAGAGAGAAAGAGAGAGCCAAGGACTCTCTCTCTCTCTCTCTCATAATAAAAAACTGATCGACTTGTAACTGTGGTTCTTGTTTGTGTTTTAATTGTGAATTTAATACATCTTTTTTATCTTATTTCTAATTTCTACTGCTGTTCCAGCCACATGTTGTATTGTTGATAATAATAATAATAATAATAATAATAATAATAATAATAAAAATATTAATAATATTAATACGGTAATTATAATAATATTAATAATAATAATAATAATAATAATAATAATACGATAATAATAGTAATAAAAATAATAATAATAATAATATGGTAATAATAATAATAATAATAATAATAATACGATAATAATAGTAATAAAAATAATAATAATAATAATATGGTAATAATAATAATAATAATGATAATGATAATAATTATAGAGACGTTGATTATTAAAATATGGAGGCAGGAGAAGGAAGAGGGAAGGAATGATGATAGTTGAGAAGGTGACAATAGTAGTGATAATGCTGGTTGTGGTAGTGATGGTAATATTATACACGTAACAATAATGGTTGCCCTTCGTGTACGAGGATGGACGGCCCTAGGGCCACCTAGGCGTGAATTTGTTGAAGGTGTTAGAATCTGTTGCCAACACGACAACGACACCCTAAGTTAACGAATTGTATGACCCAGTTTCATGGCATAGTCCGAGAAGACCGGACAACTCGGCAACTGCACTGGCTAACCATTATTCCAGAAAATGATCAGCATAGTTTCACTCTGTCCGGGAATCGAATAGGGGTCCACTCCCTTGCAAGGCGAGCATGCTGACTATTACACCACAGGTTGCCAAAATCACGTTTAGTAAAAAAAATTTTTTTTTTTTTTTTCGTGCTGGTCAAGCCCCGACCAGAGGTTAGCTAGACCCCCGGACAACTCTTTCGGAGCTTGATTATATGATACAAATTCACTTGTGAGTTTTTCAATGTTTTGTTTTGTATAATATTTACTTATTCTAAGCTAAATTATTAGCAAATAAATGACTTAAATAATACGAAAACAAACAAATAAAAGCGGAACTCCACCTAATATGTACTGTATGTTACACTAAATAGGGATAATTGGCCATTAGTGATAACTTCTATGTATTTATCTTTTCTAGAAGCCTTTGACTGGCCATAAACGATCCTGTAGATCATAAGTATACATATAAATGAATACCTTCATGCATAATGTAACCTGACCAGACCTAACCTAACTTAACCTAATCTAGCCTAGCCAAGCCTAACCTATCCTAACATAACCTAACGTAATCTAGCCTTCTTCTCCTTCTGCTTCTCCTCCTCCTCCTCCTCCTCCTCCTCACATGCATTATTTCATCATCAACCCAATTAAAATTCAAGCGCCTTAACCTTACACACCGTGGCCCTGGGTTGTGGGTGGAGAGGGGGGATGGGAGATTGTTGGGGGAGGACGGGGGGAGACTCACCTAAATGACCCCACACACCCAACACACCCAGCAGGCGCTTTGTAACACCCATCAAGTGACCTTTTTGGGGGGGGGGGGCAGTTTTCTCGCCAGATCTAGACCAGTGGGCAGTGTTAACCCCCAAAGGTCACCGAGGCAGGAGTGACCTTTGGGAAGTTTTGGGATTATAAATAGTGTTGTAGGAGGTGGTGGTGGAGGTGGTAGGTTAGTGAAGTCCTTGGTGGTGGTGGTTTGTTGAAGAGGGTCTGTTTTTTTATTGTTTTTATGTTTGTTTGATTGTTTTTATGTATGTTTGTTAGCTTTATTGTTTGTTTGTTTTATTGTTTGTATGTTTGTTTTGTTTGTTTGTTTTATTGTTTGTATGTTTGTTTTGTTTGTTTGTTTGCTTTATTTTCTTATTGTTCGTTTGTTTGTTTTATTGTTTGACTGTTTATATTGTTTTTTTGATTGTTTGATTATATGTATGTTTGTTTGTTTGATTTATTGTTTGTATTTTATTCTGCTTGTTTATTTGTTTGTTTTATTGTTCGTTTGTTTGTTCTATTGTTTGATTGTTTATATTGTTTGTTTGTTTTATTGTTTGCTTGTTTTTTGGAATGATGTTTTTTGTGGTGCCATTTTTGTTTGTGTTGTGTTGTTGCTTGTTAGTGGTGTGTGTGTGTGTGTGTGTGTGTGTGTGTGTGTGTGTGAGAGAGAGAGAGAGAGAGAGAGAGAGAGAGAGAGAGAGTATCAACACAATTTCCATACCATATATTTACCAACAACTTTATGTCATAACTTAAGTGAGCCAGGGACTCTCTCTCTCTCTCTCTCTCTCTCTCTCTCTCTCTCTCTCTCTCATGATAAAATACTGATCGACTTGTACCTGTGGTTCTTGTTTGTGTTTAATTGTTAATTTAATACAAAATTTTTATCTTATTTCTAATTTCTACTGTTGTTCCAGCCACATGTTGTATTGTTAATAATAATAATAATAATAATAATAATAATAATAATAATAATAATACGGTAATAAAAATAATAATAATATTAATAATAATAATAATATTAGAGACGATGATTATTAAAATATGGAGGCAGGAGGAGGAAGAGGGAAGGAATGATGATAGTTGAGAAGGCGACAGTAGTAGTGAATAGTCTAGACGTCTAGACTAAGAGGGGGTCGACACCGGCGACATTTACTTCCGGTTTTATTTCCGGTGGACGCGTATATACAGTAAGCTCCCAGGTTCTCCGTTGAAGTCGATTCTACTTAGAGCCCTGCAACACACAACACCTCCTCTAAAGAAGCTCCTGCACAGCAACTCCTCTACCATGCAGCAACTCTCCAGCACCAGACTGTTTTGCATATAATATATTTATATAAGAAAACCACCACTAAGAGTTTCCTTTCTCCAACCCATCCTGAGTGCGAGACATCATAACGTTAACCCCACAGTATTGCGAGAGATAAATTGCAAAAGTCCGGCAAGGCTCGGCCTCAAGATATTTATTTTATAACAGTATTCAACGTTTTCTACAACGTTTCTGTGCTTACGGTAGGGATCTGCAAACCCAAATTAGGTAATTTTAGTTATAAATTATTCATGCACAAAGTCAATAAATAGAAACTAAAATTAACTGGAATGAACGAAAATGAACAAAATGTAACTTCAGATTAACTTTAGTCGGAGCAAAAAACACTGAACTGAGTAACCGTCAATTTAAGCACTATTATGATTTTATTTGCAGTAGATCTCACGAAAACCTAAACTTTTTCTACACATGACTTAGCCCAGATTTATTGAGTCATACCTCAGAACTTTGAACACCTACCACCTTTTCAGTTATATATATATATATATATTTTTTTTTTTTTGGCCTATTTGCCATTCTGTTTTAAAGGTTTTAAAGTGCCTAAACATCCGGGATCTAATTATTGCTTATTCATAGAAGAAGGATTTCCTAAAGTTCAATTTTAATGATTGAATTTATGCATCTAATGTGTCATTAATTTATCATGAGCCTACTGGCATGACTAGTAGTACAGGACAGGACAGGACAGTATGTGCTAATTCCGCTGGGATGAAACACCCCACTGTCAACAGTGTGGAGTGCGATTCTTCACCTTTTCTTATGATTATAGTTAATATATACACCTGGCAAAACAGATTTAGCTATGTTACAGGATCACCTCACTTGAGAGCTGAGCTGGTAAACGTATACTGTACTAGATTTAATATGCAATCTACAAACTCTCAGAGCTCATCTTTCAGACTGATTTACGAAAACAACAACAGGCAATCGCATGTTCAGTATCAATCACTCAAGGTGCCTTTCTCATATCTCAGGGTTGGCGACCATGGCCCTCCATCCCACAGTAGCTATACAGTACACGAACTATAAAATATCCGTAAATATGTGAGATAAAGCTCAGACGCTAGTACTATATTCGAATACATTTCGTTTTGCTTTTCAAACTTTGAAAGATGAAAAATAATGGTTCCCCAATTGGCATCTAACCTAACACTCTTACGATGCCATTATTTTAAGAAAGTTGTGTTACGTATGTTGGGTTGGGTCGGATAACAATGTGGGTAAGCAGATTAGGCATACAGGTAAGTAGAATAGATTGGGTTAGGATTGGAAAGAGTCAATGTACTATTTAAGCCAGCTCCACAGAATAAAAAACAAAAAAGAGACACTAGGAAAATACCAAGCAGGAATATATGATTGAAAGTTTGTACAAATTTATATTAATATTGAGTAACATTTATATTCAAACAAAAAACTAGCTAGTTTTCTGGGACACAATGCACAATCTTCGCTGTCACTCGGCATCAGCCAATGAACGTCGAAGAGGATCTTAAATTTAAATATGCCAATCAATCAGAAGCGGCGATATTCCCCATTTTTTACTTTCCCGCCTCAGTTGCGCTCAGCCTCCCTTGAACAGATGGGTCATTATTGTGGATATTCTATCTTAGACATTATTAAATACTGAACTTCTAGAACAATGAAGCAACACATTTTCGTAAAGTATTGCAGTCTTAAAATACTACAACCCGTGGCCAGTGTAATAATCCCTATCTACTGACGCAGTTAAGATACGGTAAGTTATGCTAAAGGTTAATATAATAAGATTTAATAAAATATGACACCAAAAACTACGTCGTCAATATACGTATGTTCATAAACAATCCCTTCCGTTAAGATACCTATATGCTGTGTGTATTATCAAGACATTAGGCATGTACATTTACGGAGCTGAAAGTCCGACACATTTACACACAAGACAAGGGCATGTGCATATATTATAAAGGATAAATATCAATGACTGATAAAATAGGTCCAATACTTACATAGTCCACTCCCTAATGATCTCGTCGAGTTCACTGTCACGATAACACTTCACAGTTTTCAAACTTCTAGAAATTAAAAAAAAAATTGCTTCTTAAACAATTTAGTCGGAAAACCACAAGTAGTTAGTAGTCTATAAATTAAAATTAATATTAGTTATGTCTATATAACACAGTATGGCGTTATCTATCTATAAATCGATAAAAATAGCTAAAACGCATCACAAGCATCAGACTAGACAACTACGTTTTGTTGACAAGCCGGTCACACACTTTTATTATCAACATTATGTCCTTGTTAATTAATTCGAGTTTTCTCACTGCGTTAAACTTGCAAAACACATTGATAAAGTTTTGCCACATATAAATACGCGTGTAAGTTCACCACAATTATAATAAACAAAATTTTAGCTGAAAAATTAATCCACGGCGTCTACGCCGTCCACCAGTGACGCTGAAACGGCGTGATTTTAGACGTAATTATCAGAAAATACGTCACGTAAGTTAATGATAATATTTAATTTAAAATCTGAAGCTATATATAATGCGAAAATTAATGCAAGATATCAGGAGAAATTAGTAGGCTCACAAAACTTATAAGACAAATATATAGTATACATATTTCGAGCATTTTGAATGATTTGGGCGGCCAATCAACTGATAATAATGGCGTATAGAGTACCGGCTATATAATTATTAATTAACTTCTGGTTATGTTATTATTATTATTATTATTATTGTTATTATTATTATTATTATTATTATTATTATTATTATTATTATTATTATTATTATTATTATTATTATTATTATTATTATTATTATTATTATTATTATTATTTAAAAACAAAAAGATATAAATATACATAGAGACATACTATCAGACAGACAAGACAGACATCAGATACAAGAAGACGTTCACATATCAGACACAAAATACTTACATAATCTCACACACACAACTACAGACAGACATAACTGACTCTCAATAACACAATAGAACTTAATAGAACCTCTTTGGAGACTTACCTGACCGTTTTATTTTTTTATATTTACATAGGGGGTTGTTAATATAAGTACGTAATGTGGGTGTATTCTCTAATAGTTTGTATATATCTGTGTGATAATGTAGGGTGTATTTATGTGTAACATGTGTGTGTGTGTGTGTACGTAGTGTAGGTATGTGTATATTTACTAATAGTCTTTATGCATTGTATGTGTAAGAGCATGTGTAGGTGTGTGGGTGTGTAGCTTCTTCGTGTGAGATAAAATGGGATGCCGGTTCTCTCGTTGCCAGGATGTCGCTAATAAGGGAGCTTCTGTGAGACAAACAACTGAAAATAGTCCATCGGTCTCGAACAATATAAGTGCGTAGGTAGCGTAGGGGCTAAAGTATAAGGAGAGAAGACAAGACAGGTATACTGTACAGTACAACAAAACATAAAATTGATTGGAATGGAATATTTCTGACCGAGATTATAATTTACTGGAATAAATGGTGAAAAATTAATTGCCTAATGGAATCTAACTTCGTTTTGAAAGGAAATGAAGGACTAAACGCGAAATTACATCCCGCCAATTTGAGTTGTGTCTCGTGCTGGATTCATTTATCACAGATATTTTCCTTTTTGCCAATTTCTCGAATTCCTTATTACATGTTCTACGCTGACCCTGACTCTCGGCATAAGACAAATAACTCTGGCTTAATTTGGAGGTGTTATTGAGTTTGTGATCCCTGGGGAAAAATCTAAGACGTGACAAGGAAGCAAATGATAGTGCGAAATTATTTGAAACGTGCAACAAAACGGTTCAATTGACGATCGAAATAATGAAACATTACTCATTGAGGGATATTTCTCGTCGTAACAGCACTTCTGTTGTATTGTGACCGTCAAGGTGAGGTATCGATGTTCACCAATATGTTTCCACCATCATGTAAAAGTAAAAATATTTCAGAACCCAGTACACACATATAGTAGATGTTTATTTTTTTTGAGAAACTAACTTGTTTCAGTTATCTATATATTTATTTAACACATTTTATTCAAGCCTCTGTAATGTTCTTGCTCCAGTCCACTTAACATACATAAATCGTTCATACCTCATCGGAAAGTTCTTGTATCTCTGAGTGTTTAATAAAGTCAAATCTCTGGATGTCGTGTGGGAGGTGCCTCGTTAGGGCACGGGTACCAATCTCTTAACAATTACGAATTAACTCATAACTCAGCAAAAAACTACACTATCATTATTTGAGAAAGTAGTTCCAGTTTCATAATGTTCAACAGAGTAAATACAAAATGTTGAGGAAATTGTTATTATAAGGTATAAAGTGTAGAATGGCGTTTATTTTATGAGTACAGTCTTAAATTGTTATGTAGTTTTACCTTAATGAGAAATAGTGCTTACCTGAGCTTATGGGTTGATATTGCCAATGTGTTCTTCACCACTACTACTACTACTTTTTTTTTAAATGGCCTCCAGCCTCCCCCAATAGCCATACCTTCGCCATCATTTTATTACCTTAATATTTTAAATATCCTAATACATAAGTAGCTATCCTTGCTGTGTTGAGTTCGTTGAGCAGCAGATCTATGCGGCATTTAGTGACTGTTGCCTCATAGTCATTATCTTCAACTGTTGTTGGCGTTAGGGCCGATGCTCTCGTTCCCCTGAGGCAGAGCAAAGCCGACCTAAGGAAAGAGAAGGACAGTCGACATCTCATCCAGGCTGTAACATAACTTCTGGGCTGCTGCTACTGTTCGGATATCACCTCCGCGAGTCTGGCGTAGAAGCATCTTGCACTTGGTCCCATCAAACCAGAGGTTGTGAACACTAGAGGAGTGACGTTGCCTTGATCAACGTTCTGAATTCGCTCCCCGTATGCCCATATCTTGTTGTTCTCGTTCCTCCTGTGAGAGCCTCGAGCGCTAAGTTATGGTGACATGCGGCCACGGGATCAAAAATCCTACAAATACCACAACTACTACAATCTTCTATTGTCTCTAAAACCCCGTAAACGATATGTTCCTTAACGTATTGTAACGACACATTTTGATAGACGAATATTTCTTAATCTTCCACAATTATATTTACGTTTAGTTTATTCTCTCACCTGTTGCATGTTTATATAATACTGATGTGACGAATTCCTTCTTGTGTTGCAATTTACATGTTTTTTATTGATTCCTACGTTTCTCCCTTTCTTTGTCTCTGTCTCTCTCACTCGTCTGTTTCTCATTTTTGTCTATCTACCTGTTGTATATCTCTCGCTATCTCTCTCTCTTACTATCTCTTTCTCTACACTATCTCGCCCATTTTGTCTTTATTTCTTTCCTTATTACCCTCCTCCACATCTTTCTTTGTCTATCTATCTATCTATCTATCTATCTATCTATCTATGTCTCTCTCTTACTTACTGTCACGTGCTGCACTTGAAATCCCTCCTGGAATGTATCGTCTCACACAGTAAGTTGCAACAGTCGGGCGTCACGTGAAAGGCGACCTGTACCACTGGTTGGAAGGTCCGGTATATCCAGGTTATGTTAGTATGTCGGAGTATGCCAGGTCACGTATGGTAGCTAGAATATATTGGGTCTCGCGAAGTATGTCAGATCATGTAGTGGAAGTATATTGAGTACGTTAGGTCACTTTGAATATGCCCAATATACTGAAGTACAAGGTTTACCAGTTCTTGTGAGCATGTTGGAGTATAACAGGTAATTTATCTAGGATTATTTGGTCTTTTAAGTTTGATAGAATACGCCAGGTTACTTGAATATGCTTAATATGCTAAAGTATGCCAGTTCTCTTAGTATAATGGGATATATTAGTTCATTAACCTATTGAGTTTGCTGGGGTACATTAAATCACTTAAATATGTTATATTATGCCTAGTATGTTAAAGTCACGTGAGTATGCAAAAGTATACCAAGTTATATAGCAAGTATAAAAAAATATAGTATGTTTGATTATGTCAGGCTATGTAGATTAAACTCATGGTATCTCTCTCTCTCTCTCTCTCTCTCTCTCTCTCTCTCTCTCTCTCTCTTAATACAAGCAGGAATGAAGAGAATCTAGACCAACTGAGTCTTTGGTAAATAGTATTATGTAGCGACGATAGAATCTTAAATGTAGTGATCTTTAAAGAGCAAGACTGCTAGATGTGTTAACCCCCACCTTCTCCTCTCCCCCTTTTCTCCTTCCCTTCCTTTTTCTCCATACATCTTTCTCCTTCCTCTTCACCCAACACCCCTCGACCCTCGATTACCCAGACTCTAGGCCTTGAGGAAGGTGTGTGAGTTGGGTGTGACAGGTGAACTCAGTGGCAAGTTCTCATGTGTGTGTGTGTGTGTGAAGATCATACACGCACGGTACAGTATTTAGTATTTCGTTTCTTTTTACATCTAATTCTCTAAAAATAATAACTATGATAATAATAATGACAATAATGATGATGTTAAGGCAAAGCAGTATCTTCAAGCCATATCAAACAAGACCTGGCCTACTGTGATCTTCTTACAGGCTGGTTGTGATATGGTATCTTTCTGTTATCTCTCTACAGGACATCGACCACAGTTATCACATCCTCCTTTACACACCTATACAAGTACAGCTGAGATACATTCTTGTTTTGGTTAATTCTCTACTACGCAGTTTCTCTACTTACCCAGCTAAAATACATTCCCTTTCAGACTAATCTTCTGCATAGTTTCCCCTCAAACAGTTATTTACTTCCTAGTTCAAACACATCTGGATACATTCTGGTGTATAAGCTTCATATGCTGCGCATATTCTTAACACATGCACATCGAACACCTTCAGATATATCTCTTCCAAAGGGCTTCGGCCAGAGATAACAAACGCCACATACTCTGGGAGATAAACTGCTGCGGTCACTAACACTCGCTCTAGTTCACTACTGGACGCCGCCGTGACGTCAGAAGGATATTTTCTTTGGCTTGGATGATTTTCCTTGTATACTTTTATATAATTTATTTTATCTTTTTTATAACAATAGTGTTTTGTTTTAAATTTCCCTTAATCATATACGAGTTTATACAGAATTAAACTGCGTAATCCAAGTGATGTCTCACAAGCGCAAGATATAGTTTTAAGATGACCTCGCCTGTCTTGTAACTAACACTCCTTTGTATGAACCCAAGTACTTTATTAGCCTTGTTTCGAGCAAATACAGATTGATTACTTGGCTTAAGATT
This sequence comes from Homarus gammarus, assembly GCA_958450375.1. NCBI lineage: Eukaryota > Metazoa > Arthropoda > Malacostraca > Decapoda > Nephropidae > Homarus > Homarus gammarus. The sequence continues at coordinate 39,913 of CAUDMG010003861.1, forward strand.
CCTACTTATCATTACTCCTAAATCTCTCTCGCAGTCGGATTTCTCAATAACAACGTTGTTCATCTGGTATCTGGTTTCCCTGTTTACATCTCTTATATTGAGTACGTTACATTTGTCCTCATTGAATTTCAGCTGCCATTTTTCAGACCATTCGAAAAATTTGTTTAGATCTTCCTGTAGTTTTGTGGAGTCCTCGTCAGATTTAACTGCACGTCCTATTTTAGTGTCATCAGCAAATTTACTTATGTTGCTGTCTACACCGATATCTATGTCGTTTATGTATATAATAAATAATAATGTTCCAAGTACTGAGCCTTGGGGAACTCCACTAGTGACGTTGCTCCAATTGGATTTAGTGCCGTTAATGCTCACTCTCTGTTTCCCGCCCTGTAACCACGCCCTAATCCATTTTAGAATATCTCCTTTAATATCATGAGCCTCCACTTTTCTTATTAGTCTTTCGTGGGGGACTCTGTCGAAGGCTTTGCTAAAGTCGAGATATACCACATCATAATTGTGCCCCTAGTCCACTGATTCGAAAACCGATGAAAAGAATGTTAATAGATTAGTTAGACATGAACGCCCGCTTGTGAAGCCATGTTGGGAATCATTGATCAACTTGTGCTTCTCCAGGTGATTTCGAATAGAGTTTGAAATGATTGCTTCCAGTAATTTGCCTACAATTGATGTTAGACTGATTGGAAGATAATTAGAGGAAAGTGATCTATTTCCCTTCTTGAAAATCGGTATTACATTCGCTATCCTCCAGGATTCTGGTACTACACCTGTTTTTAAGGACATGTTGAACAACTTTGCTGAGGCATACTAAGCTCTTCCTTACATTCCTTTAATACTCTGGCAAATATCTCATCGGGACCTGGTGACTTATTAGGATTTAGTGTGTCTATTTGCTTACTAACATCGTTACTAGTCACTACTATCTCGCTTAATTTATTTCTTCATTATTTCTGTATAGAGTCGGTGCCTCGGGTATCATATTTAAATTTTCGGTGGTGAAAACTGTTGAAAAGTATTTATTCAGATTATTGCTCATTTCTCCGTCGTTATCAGTTAGCTCGCATGTATCTGATTGTATTGGTCCAATCTTATCTCATGTTTTAGTTTGATACATATGATAGAATCCCTTGGGGTTTTACTTCGCCTCCCTTTCTATCTTCAGTTCATTATTCCTCTTTGCTTTTCTTATCTCGGTCTTAAGTCAAAGTTGTCTGCAGTTGATCATCAATGGATTCCATCTGGCGTGGAAGCTTGAGCGGTCCGTGCAATTCATATTTTATATTCACCACGTCTTTAATAATGAGAACGAGTCCAAGGGGTGCAACAAGCGCACCTGGCTTAGGGACATCTGTGGACATATCCGTCAACACAACAGTGCCACAAAGCAGTAGGAGCAGCACAATGATGATCCAAGCCATTCTGTAAGAGTTTCAATCCAGCCAGGGAGGAGACGAACCAACAGCAGGGGTGACAACAATATCAGGCAGGAGGTCGTGTTCCTGAAGGGCTCGAATGAGTGACCCTCGCCACTGTCTTCTAGATGGAGGTCGGCCTCAGACAGCATGAGTCAAGTTGGCTTGGACATAGTTGCCCCAAGGATCCCCTAGAATGGAAACGGTAGTTTTTAGGTAAAACTCCTGGACACGATCCTGTAAGGGGGAAAGACCAAGTTCGGTATATAGGGAAGTAGAGCGTGTCTGCTGAGGAGCCCCAAGGATGATACGAGCAGCTTTCCTCTGGATAACTTCGAGACGGTTGACAGCAGTCCGACTGATGTTGACGAGGGCAGGGGCGGCGTAGTCGACACAGGAACGAACAAAGGACTTGTACTTGGTGAGAAGTACAGGGATGGTGGCACCAAAGGAACCCCTGCACATGGTAGAGAGGGTAGCGAGACACCGAAAGCATATGTCTCTAAGATAGCGGACTTCAGGGATCTGACAACGTGTGCGAGTTACATACACACCCTGGTATTTTGTCTCATTAACCCGGTCCAAGGGCGTTCCTGATAAGAGAAGTGGTGGAGGTACAACACGACCGTGCTACATGGCTTTTGTTTTCGCAGTTAAAAGAAGGAAACCAAGTGAATCACACTCTCTGGAGACCAGATCAAGGGCTTCCTGCATGCTGAGGTAGTCAGGGATTTGGAGGAGGACATCGTCGGCATATCTTGAGTGGACAACTTCTGTCGGCCACGGGAGAGATGCAATGGAGTGCATGAGAGTGTTAAACAAGGTGGGACTCAGGACTCCACCTAGAGGGGTGCCGAGGTTCATTTCTTGGAACAGGAGCTATAGAGCCTTCAACGCGAACCCGGGCCTGACGTCCAGTGAGGTAAGAGGCGATCCATTGAAGAAGTCTCCCTTTAACCCCTAACCGCGCAAGTTCAGCTAAAATGAGGGCAGGCTGAGCCGTATCAAGGGCTCCTTTGATATCAAGGAAGACGGAAACGCGGGCAGTCTGATTGCAATGAAAGGAAGCAATGGAGTGTGCTGTGTCTTTAAACTTTATCAGCGCCTTAACAACAGCTAACACCTCTAAATGCGTTACTGAATAACGTGTTTCGGCATCATTAAGTTTACGACTTGCAAAAGTAATTACTCTAAATTTTCCTCTTGAGTTCAACTGCATGAGTACAGCTCCAATTCCTTGTCCAGAGGCGTCGGTACACAGAGTGAAATCTTGAGAGTAATCAGGAAATGCTAAAACTGGGGCATTGGTAAGTGCTGTCTTCAATGCAACAAAACTATCCTCGTGTTCAGCATTCCATACAAAATTGCATCTTTCTTCAGTAACTTAGTTAAGGGTGGCGCTAATGTCGTATAGTTTTTATTAAACGAACGAGAATATCCAGATAAACCAAGAAAACTACGCACCTTATCAACAGATGCAGGACGTGGGAACTGAACAACAGCCTTAACTTTATCATCAACTGTATGAATACCTTCGCCGTCAACTACATGACCAAGGAAATGGATTCTGGATTTTAAAAACTCACATTTAGAAAGTTAAATTTTAAGACCGGCTGTAGAAAGTTTTTGTAACATTTCACGCAGTTTGACAAGATGGGTATCAACATCCTTACTGACTACTAAGAGATCATCCAAGTAAGCACAGACTGTGGTACCTATCAATCCGGCAAACTGGGTGTTGATCATCCTTTGAAAAGTCAATGGGGCATTTCTGAGACCAAAAGGCATCTGCAGAAATTCAAAATGGCCCAAAGGAGTACTAAAAGCAGTAACCTCTTGGGATTTTTCATCGAGCGGTATTTGCCAATACCCGCTAAGCAAATCTAAATTGCTAAAAACAGCGTTATCCTTGCCTAAGGACTGTAAAATATCACTCAAGACAGGCATAGGGTACCTATCTGGGATAGTATTTTCATTAACGCGCCTAAAATCAATAACTGGGCGTCAACCGCCATCCTTCCTCGAAACTAAAAACAAAGAGCTATTGAAAGGAAATTAGAATGTGTGATAACCTTGCCATTTAACATAACCTGAACCATGTCCTGAACTACAGCGCACTGGCTATGAGGGAGTCGGTAAGCTGGTATGTAAATTGGATTCGTGCCCTTTTTTAAGGATATGTGATGTGAGATTAGATCTGTGTGCCCCAACTGTTCCCCTGGTAAAGCTACAATGTTTCTTTAGTCGGCAAGCAGCTCTAAAAGTCTAGTCTTGCCTTGAGGATGATCAATTACTTTAACATGTGGTGATATTTGATCTATTCTCTCCTGCATAGTTTGTTTAGGTGGAGAAAAATACTACCAATTGGGAATTGCTTAGGCTGTGGTGCAACATTGTTATGGTAAACTAGAAAATCACACAAATAACATCCCTCTTTCAATATTCTAAGAGAGCCTGTCCTGTTAAGAACTAGAACGTCTGTTAAACCACCAGGTTGAATCGTGCTCAATGTAGATTCACACGATAGAGCCTTTATCCTTGCACGTTTCCGGTAGACACACTACACCAGTCCCCGTGTACACGTCAGGTAAAACAACAGTGACTGTAGTGATTTCCTCATTCTGATAGTGGAGAGTACCCGTTAAGACTGTAGGTACACTCTTCCAACTTTTGCTGCTATAATCACGCTGGGAAAGTGAGTCTGTGAGGTCTTGAGCTCGCTTTGACTCGTTATCTCCCTTCCTCCTAATGGACATGGTGGATAATACATTCAACCTTGTGGAGAGCAACGGTACAGAATTGCCCATAGCATTGTAGGAAACACCATTAAATGTAATTGAATTATTATGTGGATGAACATCTATAAAATTTGTTCTAAGTGTCGGTAAACCTATCAACCTGTCAGCTGGTAAATTAAATTGTTGGACTACATAAAAATCTGCATAAAAGGAAATACCACGTCTAGAAAAGCGTAGCGGTAAAGTTACCATCCCTGCAATGTTCAGCTGCATCCCGGAAACTCCTTCGAGATCGGTGTCAGTAGGTCGAAATGAAAAATCTCGGTGAGGGAATCTACGTTGTAACTCTTGATACGATGCCAAGGCTAATACATTTGCACACGCACCCGTATCAATATCCAGAGCCAACTTGATAGACCCAACTCTCGCCGGAATGGACAACACTTCCGCTTTGTTGCGTGCTTCTATTAACGAGGCTGCCACAGAAGTGCTGTTGGGCGTTGGTACTGATGTACCTATCCTTCTTCGTTCTGGCTCCGGCGCTGGTTTATCCCCGACTTCTTGTAATGATAATGACACGCTGTACGCTGCTGTGTTACCTGGGGCGATCCTGCGTCTACACTCCGAGCTCTTTGCATCGCGGCACAGTCATCTGTGTTGTGAGAGTCAGACTGATGGTACTCACACCACATATAATCTTTATGGTCTGTCGCAGACGTAGTCTTTGCAGCCGCTGCATATGTTTTGGGTGGTCCATGTCTTTGACGTGAGCCTGTGGTTGGATGTCTCTTTTCTTTATTCTTGACACCACCACTCTGGAGCTAGTAGCAATCACCAGCAATGGTGACACTCTTCATCGGAGTTTCTGCGCGAACCACATTTGTCAAACGATCAAGCCACCTAAACAACCAATATAAATATCCTTGCTGTGCACCAAACTCAAAAATACCAATTAAAGCCTTTTTTAAATATTCATACCTCGGGTCAGCAAGACACTGACGTCCAAATGTTCACTTGCAAAACTACCCTGTGGGATATGAGAGCGAACAAATGATTTCTTTGTACCATCTCCTCTTATCTGAAAATTTTTCATGGTATCCTCACTCTTATAAATGTAGTTACCCGGTATCCATCTTCCGCAGTAAAATCGCGGACCAGATCGCCACGCGGTAACACCTGAATAACGTTAGAGGGGTTAATAGACATGCCGGTGTTAGAAGTAGCCATACTATTTATCTTACTCCTAACTGAGGGATTTTTTAATGGAGGAGGTAATAAAAAGTTTTCTGACACACATTGTGTTTCTGTGGAGGAGAAAGGAGAACCTGCCCGTAATCAGGCGACGTATTATACTTATTACCTGACCTTAGGGTTCGACGGTTTAAATCGTCAAATGATTGTTCCATCAAATCTTCACTACTCCTAACAGAAGTGTCTAGCTTGATTGCGCCTGTGTTTCGTGCGAATCTATTGAATCTATTTGTTCAGTAGTGACATTAACCTCATCAGCAATATCTGAATCGCTAGTATAATGTTCCACCAATTTAGTAATGTCCCAAGACGATGACTTAGAAAGACGGTCCATTAACATTTAAATAGATCACATCAAAGGTTATATCATAAAAAAAATAATCTTGCCTTTCATTTACAGTAAATAACGTTACTAGTAAAATGAAGAAATTATCAATAAATGAATGAGAGAAAATTAATACTGGACTTAAATTAATTCAGTATCCATATATAACCATATAAAAAGTAAGCAAGACACTTATAAAATTAATATAACCTACACGAAGTCTATCTTTGTGGAGGTATGCCGTAGAATATATTACTGTGGTAAATATATATATATATATATATATATATATATATATATATATATATATATATATATATATATATATATACACCTAAAAACCTAGGAATGTCGTCTGGAGTCGACGTAGAACACTGGAGCCGTCAGAAGCAGTCTTCCCTCCCACAATCACAGCTGACTCAAGGTCGCGGTGAATGGGTCGGCGAGTAGGTCAATGTCCTCCGTGTTGATAGTAGATCAGGTGATGTCTCCGTTGTGTAGCAACTGACTGATGCTTCAAGATGGCAACGGGTGAGTCCACTTCAACGACGGGGAGTCCACTACCCACCAAAATGCTGACCAAGGGCTGTAGGGTCGCTGGGTTCGCTGGGAAAGTCCACCATGGGTGAGGGTCAGGGGTTCTTCTGTGTGCCAAACCTCTTGTAGCCCTGTATTTATCGGGCTCGCTGGGGACACACAACTGCCCTCATGAACAGCCAAAACATTCTGTTTGAACAACTTGTGATGTCTAAATGGTGTATGGTCCACGTGTTGCAAAACCTCGAAGCACGTAGGTATGTGGTACCACTGTAAGACCCAATGGGCTGTCACTGGGGGGTATCCACTCACAGGATGTTGAATGTTGACGCCACAAATTCTTCTCCGCCACACCTACTCTCATTAAACATCTTACTTCAACGTCCCCTCCACTGCCTTACATGTACGGTTTAATCAAGACCCACAAGCCCAATAACCCAGCAAGACCCATCATTAGCTCTGTTGGGTCAATCTCTTATAAACTATCCAAATGGTTAGTTTCTTTACTAAATCCCCTAGTTGGCAACATTTCTAACTCCAATATCAAGAATAATATGGTTCTGGTTGATAAACTCAATAACTTACACATTAATTATGATTTTAAACTGGTCAGCTTTGATGTAACATCACTCTTTACAAAGGTCCCAGTTGATGATTTACTAGAGTTCCTCATAGATTCCCTAGATGACATTACACTGCCCGTCTCGAAAGACGACTTCATCGAACTCATCAAACTATGTATTAAGGATTGCAAATTCGAATTCAATGGGGAATATTATGCTAAAAAATTTGGTATGGCAATGGGTAATCCACTCTCACCTGTATTAAGCAACCTATATATGGAATTCTTTGAAAAGAAACTATTAAGTAATATTTTACCACCCTCAGCAGTCTGGTTTAGATATGTTGATGATGTATTATGTCTCTGGCCATGTAATGAGGACCTAAAAGCTTTCCTGCCACAACTTAACAACTTAGCCCCCTCGATCAAATTCACTGTGGAATTAGAGCAAGACTGTAAATTGCCATTCCTAGACTGTCTGATACACAGAATAGGTAACACTTTGAAGTTCAGTATTTATAGAAAACCAACTAATGTGTGCTCATACATTCATTATTATTCTGCCCACCATAATAAAGTCAAACAGTCAGTATTTTCAACAATGTTCTTACGTGCCTTGAGAATTTGCAGTCCGGAATTCATCGATGAGGAATACAAATATATATATAATATTGGCTCAAACCTTAAATACTCTAGATCTTTCATAGACAAATGCCTAAACATTACTAAGAAAACTTTTTATAGAACTGATCCCAAGCCCACCCATGACCATAAGAATATCTTAATATTACCATTTCACAAAAATTTCTCACACATTCCTTCACAATTAAAAACCTGGAACGTCAATGTGGCATTTAAAAACTCATGCACTGTTAAACAAATGTTAATCAAGAACTCCCCCAACAACACAATTGGTTGCATTTATAAAGTTCCTTGCAAGGAATGTAATATGTTTTACTTAGGCCAGACAGGTAAAGATCTTGCAACTAGAATTAAACAACACAAATACAGTGTTAGGACAGGCCAGGAATCCAATGCTCTGTTTGTTCATTTGAGGGATAACAAGCATTGCATTGACTGGGATAATGCCTCCTCAATATTACCATATAATTCAATTGATAGTAGGAACATCATAGAATCTAGTCTTATTAAACATACCGAAGCATTCAACATGAATTTGAGTAACGGCATGTACAAGCTGGACAATTTTGTAATTAAGAAGATTTGTGACCAGGTGAGAAGGCCGGGTCACCTGACCATCTGACCTGACCACCAACCGTTGTGTGCTATTTAAAGATTAGTAGGGTCATTACCTAATACCTGACCATTGTGGACCTGGTCTCACCCATCTCTGTATATATACACCTTGATTTATATTTCTCTCTCTAGTCTGTACTCACCCCTGAAGATGTGAATTACACGAAAGCGCTTGGGAACTTCGTGTTTTCTTCTTTCCTTGTGGTTATCAGCATATACCTAGATCACGCGCACCTACAGTGATTTACTTGCATACATATATATTTATATATATATATATATATATATATATATATATATATATATATATATATATATATATATATATATGTATATATATATATATAGATATATATATATACGAATGTTTTTATCCGTTACTACTTTGCTGCCACCTATGAACTGGCCCTTTAACCGTTGATTCTTGATGAGTTAATGGGGCTGGGACATGTTAAGATATACAGGGTTTTAGTAGCGAAACCCAACTGTCCTTTCTGTATTTATTAAGAAGATATATTATATACAGTTCCAAGTGTATATCACTGTAACTTAATCACTGTAGCTATGAGTTTTAAATGAGGAAAGAGGATATATTAAATAACTCTTCTAAAATACATTCTGCTTGTGTGAGAGAGTGAGGAAGAATGCTCAAGTAGCCGGTCTCTATATGCTAACCTAACATTCTTAAGGCCGCTCCTTCAAGGAACTTACCCATCACATGATGTGACCATGTCAACTCATAGCCAGTGGAAGTTACAGGGGGTGATATGATTATATAAACCCAATGGACTGCCCCTCATTGCTATGGGGTATATTGAAAATCATGATGTACATTTAATTACGTATATTAGCAAACAAAAAATAAAATATATCAGTTATGCACAAAATTAACAAATAAAAACTAAACCTGATCAAACATATAGATCACTATATAAGAACATAAGAAAGTGGGATACTGCAGGAGGCCGACTGGCCCATACAGGGCAGATCCCAATACTAAAAGCCACCTGGCTTTAAGAGGCAAAACCAAGCGAACAAAGGCGGGCGGAAATGACGTCACAGACAAAAGACGTTCACGTTTCGAATCCGCAAACAACCATTGAACGCTCACTCGTTCATTAGTATTTGGGATAATATAATAAACATTACTTTGTTTTACCTAACACATCGAAACCAATGTTACATTTCAAGTATAACATATAATATCTAAATTTTAACTGCTTCGGTGTAACGACCACGGTCGTACACGTCAGTTAACGCCAAAATCAAATGATTCATATTACGCTCAATAGCCCACAAAACATGTACCTCTGCTTTATTTTTGAGTCCTCCATCTGAGGAGTCCGTTTTCTCGTCACTTCAAGACGCCTCAGTCCTCCGTTATCCCATTTTCTCTGACTTACTGAAACCAACCTCTCTATAAATTGAATTTGAATGTGAGAGAGAACACCCTGGTTTAGAGTCAGCTTAGATATATCTGTTTACAGTTGAAACATTCAAGATCCATTGTGAGTGGTGTTGAACGCTTCAACTGTCCTTATTGTTAATAAGACGTGTCAAGTAAGTGAGTGTTGAGTCTGCCAGGACCAACGATACCCATCGGTTTCGTTCCCTAAGGATATCCATGAGTTTCTGATCGCGCCTGAAGTTAGATCATTTTGTCGCCCCGACATCAGAGAATCTGATGTTTATAGTTTAATTAGTGTCAGTTATCTATTTAAGAAAGTCATTAATTTCCTGAACTATTCTGTCAACTGGTATAATCTCCAAGATCTAACGTCTCCCTGTGAATAGCTCGTTGTCTGCCTCCAGGCCTGAGCTTGCAGAATTGATGTTATCAACGTGTATATTCCACCTTTTCCTGGCAAGCTCAACCTCTGATTAGATTGTATGAATAGACATAGGAAATTACCCTGATCAGGAATACCGGAGTTCATAATTAAGTATACGGTGATCCAACATGGTAGAGAAGGTATGTTGTTGGTAAGATTGACCTTTCTGGCATGAATGTGGAGGCCCAAGCTGCCCAGCAGGCGCACGTATATACCTCTACACGAGGGAGAATCACGCATTCGTGACTCTTCTTCCACGTCTACAGGTATGTTCACGTGTGTTCCACGCCGCCATATTAACTCAGTTTAACTTAGTCATTTTTGCGAATATCAGTGTTCATGTTTCAACATAGTACCTTCAGTGCCAATTAAGTCAAGTAAAGTAGAGCTCTAGCTATCGTCTGAACCGGTGCCAGACGTATGTTTTGTATAGTGAAGTTAAATATTCACGCATTCGTGACTCTTCTTCCACGTCTACAGACGCGGATGTGTTAGCCACTCTCCTGAAGGTCGATAGCTACCTATGGGCACCATGGTTCTTGAAGACTGTCTCTGAGGGCGCATTTAGAATCCCAGGACACGATTCCCCGGGAAGAGCCCTCACCACTCTGCCAGTGTGTAACGAGTCAACCTCCCTGAGTGCACCTAGCGAGCGAGCCTTCAGTTTGGCGGTCGCTGTAAACAACTGTGCCCACTGACTCCGTCATATGATCATGGTCTATCTACTGTTCTTGGTTATATGTATGGAGCCGTATTGATATCCATGCTTAGGGATGACTAGCAGAAATATAGTCATCCCAGGTTAAGTATTGAACCACTGAATGAGAGTTCAAGGTACCAGGTTGTTCCTTGCAAACTAACAGGAGGTATTGTATGTTACTATAATTGTGGAGTTAGTCCAATGTGTTATGTATTCATCTGTAGTAATCATGAACGAATAACCTGAGAGTATGATGTTCTTACCACGAATTGAGAAGGTAATTTGTTCCTTGTTAAAGTAAGACCTGCGGGTCCAGGGTTATTGACAGTGTGTAAGCGTTTCTAAATCTTACTTGTCACAGAAATACTACAACAATGTCTAATAAAGTAATGAGTATTTGGAGGTGTTTAATGAGGTAATAAGTTCTTGAAGTGTTTGATGATTTAAGAAACAAATTGCAGTTGTTTTGTCTGAGTGAATCTAAGATGCATCTTCTCCACTCACTGTGTTAATAAATATTGAATTAGTAATCTGGGTATCACCACTCTACTCCTTCTAAACACTGGTTCCCAGAAAATAATACGTACTCACGTGCCTATACATCTACCACACTACCCAAAACCCTTCCATGAGTTCTGTTATATAATGAAAAGTCTGGGTGGTGGCAGCTACCCTTTGTAAGTATAAAAAGTGTTGTACTAAGAATAACATGGTTCCCCAGACTAACCCATGTATAAGAATAGACATAAAACAAAGTATACTTCAGAAAGGTAAGAACATTGAACCTGAGAATACAATCTATATGAAAGGAAATGAAAAGAAAGAACATTGACTTGGAAAACAGTAAAGAAGCATAAGAGTTACTTATATAAGAATATAAGTAAGAATATATAAGAATAAATATATATTTAAGTAAAGAATGTAAGAAGAATAAGTATATAAAACGGTACTCATTGGAAGAAGGCTACATAGAACAAATAAGTATATGAGTAAATAGAATACTAACAGAAAAGAATAGCTGGATGGTAAATTATTGAAAAGAGGAAACACGGCCCGTTACATCGGTGTCTACACAACGACTCATTTGAAGTTCATATGCCGACCAGTAATTTATTCATTAGTTCTTATTTCCGACACTCGTAACAGAAACGTCGGCCATTTTAGAAAATGGCGCCGTATATAACTCGCACGCATTTTTTACAATAGCAACACTTGGTTTCATGATCTCCACACCCCAATGCTAGTTTTTGCTATGCAGACAAACGTTACCCTGTTGACCCGACACACTCGAAAACTAGGCCCTTTTTGGGGTCTTGCTCCTGGACTATGATTGACGTGCAGAGTCAGCCATGAATGCATTTCCTGTGGTAAAAATACTGTCGCTCTAATGTGTGCAAGGACTGTGGTAACCCATGTCATATTTATGCTCCATGCTCTGTTGTGAGTGAAGAGGTTAAAGATGGATGTCATGTCCCTCTGCTTTATTTCCTCTGTGACCGTAATTGGAGCATTCAAACTGAACGAAAGTAGTCATTTTGAAAATAGGCCGGTCATTGTGCAAAAATGCCAATTTTCCAGAGGTCATAAAATAAAATTGTATCCATTTATGTGTCTATTTGTCAATCCAATATATTATATCTGTCTATTTTATGAAACATATCGTTAACTCCTGTGAAAAGCTTTGTATTTAAATTTGATGGAAGAAAGAAATTTGGCTTTTTTGGCATTTAAATAAGGATCAATACACACAAATGGATAAGGAGGTGAATATCTTGAAAAGGTACAAGACTGATTTACAGAGACTACTTTATGATGTTTGTCTTGGCATCGGAAACATTGACAGGAACATGGAAGGCCTTCTTTATTAAACATTCCAAAATCAATAGAAAATAGAGATCTTGACTCCTGATATTCTTAGAAAATACAAGATACACCAGTTATATAAAATAAAGGAAATCTTGTGAAGTGCATTATTTCATTAATTGTGCGAATTACCCACTGTATTGCGAGGGTGCCGTACTCTGAGGCAGAACAAAATGAAAATCCCGATTGTTTACACCAAACCAAAGTGGATGAATAGTTTGTATTAAGTTATACTTTAGTCCATAGTACATATTTAAACGATTTTTTACGTCATGATTTAGAACTACAATTCCGGTCATTTGAAATAGAGATGCCACTGTAGCCTTTGCACACAAGTGCCGAGTCGCTCTGGCCGACGAGTTACAGTGGTGGAGAGGGCGTGGTTGCAATAGTAGGGTGGTATAAAGGCGAGTAGGGGTAGCCAACAGGGGTGGGGTTTAAGGAAAGAGATAAAAGGTGTTGAGTAGGTGTCATATCTGCTTCATCTTAAGTCAGACATCTCGCACCTAATTCTCCTATGTACAGTCACCCAAAAAAAGTCCTGTCGCGAACCACGAACCCCGAGATTCAGACTCGTGAACCCGAAGCAGTAGACACTGATACATTATTCTGTCCATAAATGCTTCGGATTCAAGAGTCTGAATCTCGGGGTTCATGGTTCGCGACAGGACTTTTTTGGGTGACTGTACTTCTTCTCTCCCCTTCCTCCGTGTATCTCGGAAAAAAAATTTATCAAAGTCTTCTAAAAATTTCCATAACACTTTATGTCGGATATACTTACATTTATTCCCTTTTAAGAAAATAAAAATGAAGAGATGATCACATTTTATTTACTTCAGATTATGGATGATGTAATATTAACAACACCATAACTTTATACATTGTATTACTCTCACCACATCAAGTTACTTTCCTCCAGCATTAACCCAAGCGTTGACCTCGTCCTCCACCAGGTCCAGAGGTCCGACAGAGTCCAGTACAACATCATGGAACTTCTTAATGTCAAACTCGTCGCCTAATACACTGGCGGCCTTGTACCTCAAGTCCATTAGCTTGAGTTGCCCCACCTTGTAAGCCAGCGCCTGGCCCGGCATAGTAATGTACCGGTCCACCTCATTCTGCAACGACTCAGACAATTACGAATTAATTAATGTGCGTAAGGCAAGAAAAATTATAAGAATTTGTGTGCCATAGATTAGCAATACCATATTTAAGATCCTGAAATCACATTGACCGAACTTCAGCTCAACTTCCATAACTTGAGTTTTACCGCTATGCTTCTGAGACCATGTTGGCATATTTATATCCCTATTAAGATGAAGGAATAAATAATAATTTTCTCTCAATAACTCCCTTACATTCTCTCCAGTGACCAAATAAGACTTGTCACACTCACCTACCACACCTCAAGTAAGGAATCCGTGATGTAAACATAAATATGACCCACCTCCACTTTTACAGTAGCCATGGCTGTGTTGTTAATGAGGTAGTCGACGGCCTCCTGACGGGTCCAGCCGAGGGCGTGTAGACCTGTGTCAACTACCAGGCGAGAAGCGCGCAAGATCTCCAAAGAATAGTGACCATACCTGTTCCCCCAGGGACAATACGTTGTATATATATATATATATATATATATATATATATATATATATATATATATATATATATATATATATATATATATATATATATATATATATATGCAAGTAAATCACTGTAGGTGCGCGTGATCTAGGTATATGCTGATAACCACCAGGAAAGAAGAAAACACGAAGTTCCCAAGCGCTTTCGTGTAATTCACGAATTACACGAAAGCGCTTGGGAACTTCGTGTTTTCTTCTTTCCTGGTGGTTATCAGCATATATATATATATATATATATATCTTGATAAAATCACACGGGAAAATGGAAACAACGGAGTACCTTAGCTTTCGTCTTTATTCAAGACATCTTCAGTTGCCTCTGAAGATGTCTTGAATAAAGACGAAAGCTAAGGTACTCCGTTGTTTCCATTTTCCCGTGTGATTTTATCAAGATTTATCTTATCCACGTTTTCATTGTGGATTTTCATAATATATATATATATTGGTAAAATCACACAGGGAAAAGGAATACAATGGAGAACTTTAGCTTTCGTCATTAATCAAGACATCTTCAAAGGCAACTGAATTACAAGGACTGAGAGAGGCTTATATACACAGGGTGACCTTACAACACATAAAGTCAGGTCAAAAACATGACATCCACTAATCCACACACCAACACTCAACTATTACTAATATAATAATTAAGAATAGCCCAACCTTGAATGTAAATGGAAGTGTTTTGTATTCCATTTAGCAATTGTACTGGAAATTATATAGGTCAGACTGGGAAAGCATTGCAACTCAGAATTAAACAGGACAAGTACAATATAAGAGCAGCATCTGAAAGCAGTGCACTGTTCATTCATTTAAGGGACAATACTTATCATCCCATAGATTGGAAAAACAGTTTAGAAGTGTATAAATCATCATACTTCACAGAAAGGCTTCTGGTTGAAGCAAGTTTGATTAGAGAATTGAATTCTATAAATTTAGTGAAGTTCAGTACAAACTGATATGTTATACAAATTTATTTATCAGTGGCCTCAGGTTAAAACTACTTTGAAAGCATTCGAGGTAAATGTGGGATAGATGATTAGTGGGTCTTATATTTTTTTGACCTGATTTAACATGACTAGTTACGTCGCCCTTTCTTTTAACCTCCTCTTATGTTTGCGGTGGTGTTGGTGTGTGGATTAGAGGATGTCATGTTTTTGACCTGACCTCATATTTTACAGGGTCACCCTGTGTACATAAGCCTCTCTCATTCCTTGTAATTCAATTGCCTCTGAAGATGTCGTGAATAAAGACGAAAGCTAAGGTGCTCCATTGTTTCCCTTTTCCTGTGTGATTTTATCAAGATTTATCTTATCCACGCCTGCGGGGCTAAAAAAAAAGAATAGAAAGAAATTGTGTATTTTTATAATCAACACCCCAACCCGCCAGGATTCGAACCCACGGCACACTAGCCCATGACTGTAACCGGGGAACGCTAACCTCTGGACCACCAGGACACTAAGAGCAATTGTAGACTTTGTTATATCTCACACAAAGCCTGTTCAACGAGCTTATGGCGCCGTGAACCTCTAATGGGGGCTTCCCGTATCATGTAGGTGGTCAGAGTAACGTTTTACCAAATCCGGCTTCGAAACACGAGGATCCATATATATTTCATTAGCCCAATAGCACGCGGACTTCACATACAATCAACACCTCACCTTTGAGGTGTTGATTGTATGTGGAAGCCCGCTTGCTATTGGGCTAATGAAATATATATATATATATATATATATATATATATATATATATATATATATATATATATATATACATATATATATATTTCATGTAGATCCACAATGAAAACGTGGATAAAATAAATCTTGATAAAATCACACGGGAAAAGGGAAACAACGGAGCACCTTAGCTTTCGTCTTTATTCAAGACATCTTCAGAGGCAACTGTTGCCTCTGAAGATGTCTTGAATTAAGAAGAAAGCTAAGGTGCTCCGTTGTTTCCCTTTTCCCGTGTGATTTTATCAACATTTATATATATATATATATATATATATATATATATATATATATATATATATATATATATATATGCTGATAACCACCAGGAAAGAAGAAAACACGAAGTTCCCAAGCGCTTTCGTGTAATTCACATCTTCAGGGGTGAGTACAGACTAGTCTGTACTCACCCCTGAAGATGTGAATTACACGAAAGCGCTTGGGAACTTCGTGTTTTCTTCTTTCCTGGTGGTTATCAGCATATACCTAGATCACGCGCACCTACAGTGATTTACTGTCGGAATTACTGGACTTGGGGTTTATTAAAGATTATTAGATGGTAATTGCAGTGGAAGCACCCCTTAGTGAGAAATCCCGAACCATCACAAGAGCACTTAACTTTACTAAACAAAATGAATTGTCCGTGACCCGTGGAAAGATAGCGTCTGTGACTGGGATGAATGAGACACACTGTAAAATTTACACTTATATTCCCTCCAACACTACAAACACAATCAAATAGTGGTGCACCAATATGCCCACTTCTTAACCTGAACTTAAAATACTACTCTGGGGAATAAAAGTTATAAATGATGTTGAAATTATTAGAACCTCAGGCAATGCCTCATTAGAGGATAATAAGCTTAAAGTATTAAGAAATGTTGCTTGCACACATGAACCAGGCCTCAAGGGCTTTCAACAAAATATCAATCACTGAGAAAATGGTATTAAAAAAATAAGAAATTAATAACTCTACAATGAATAGGTCTTAAGGGCACTCACCAAAATTATATCCAGCACTAAAATGGTATAAAAATCAGAGCTTATTAACTCCACCCTGAATAGGCCTTCAAGGCGCTCAACAAAATTATATTACCCTAACAGATACAAACCTCCTAACCTAACTTAAACACTACTCTGGGAAACAAAGGTTATACCTGAGATTGAGATTATAAAGAAATATTAAATGCACACAGCATACATTAGTAACTGAAAAAATAGTATTAACTACTCACAAAAATATTGTCACTATTATTAAGAAGTTACTGAGTCCACCAATACCGGTGAACCATGCTTCCTAACCTAACACACACACACAGATTCCACCTGCACTCCGTAGTCGTTTAAGGCACAACCAACAGGCACCCGTAGTTTAAGGTCCAAATCAGCCTTTCTCCACCTTGGAAAGTATACCTCTAAACTCCACTGACTCTTGGCCCCAGTGTGAGGCCCTGTATCACTCAGCTGGCTTCACTTTACCCCCAGTACATCCATGAAGCGGAAGGGAGTGAGCCAATCAGACCTTGTACAGTTGAGAGAAGCTTTAGCTTCCCATTAGCAAGAGGGTTTCACTAAGCTGCTTGAGATATGTGGTATTGTGAGCCGAGGTAGAGGAGAGCTGATGACCCCAACGATCGTCCCGTCGTCAGCTGGGCACTGAGACTGGTAGATTCACTCAAGAGATCCTTTGATACCCCACTAAACAGTGACAGGCCTACACTGATCGGTCCAACGGCGACAATCGCCAATCCTCAATCATCAACGGCAGTCTCAAACGGCAGTCAATCTCTCTCGCAGTCATTACTCTTGCAGTCAATTTCTCGCAGTCAAGTGGGTTCTGACGGAAACCCTGAAATGAACTCACTGTTAGCTCTTGTTAACTTCATCACTGCCCTATCTAACCCTGTCTGAGATCGAATGAGACTTACTGCAATAGTGCAACACAGGTGACTAGGCCACGTGACTATTTCTGTGACGGACGGGCAGGGACGTCTTGTTGATCCGAATGCTTTAGCGTTACTGAGAGCTAGCCAGCCTCGTGTCCTCTCAAGGCGTTAGCTTAGGCCTACGTGACATATTTTCCGCCTAACTAATAACTCCTTGGGACACCCGTAACATTTTTCAGACTGATAAACGATCTATAGTAATTCCAAATTCAATAATAGTCCCTTAACTTCATGAATCGCATCATTATTAATTCGGCAAATTACATTTAATCTCATATAGGCCTAGTTCCACAACCTCTCTCTATGTGCAGGGAGAGCTCTCTTCCCTCAGACGACCTTGAAAACTCAGTATCCCCAATGGCGCGGCGTTTGAAATTACACTGAAATTTCTGAATATTTCATATATATATATATATATATATATATATATATATATATATATATATATATATATACTGTATACATGTGTGTGTGTGTGTGTGTGTGTGTAACAGATTAAAAATCTTGTTGGGATTATTTAAGGATGGTAATGCAGTGGTAGGACCCCTCGGACTAAGGAATCAGCACAGACAAAAATTTTATATATACTTTTAGTATTTACCGTGACCTGGTCTGGTGTTCCTGAGCTTGTGGTTAAAGAGACGCACAGGTAAAGGTATGTCATTTGTATTAATCATCAGCACCATCCCTACAACACTAGAAAATTATTAATTACACAGGGCAATTACTTCATTGGATTTATCCCTCGACACATCTTACATCACGAGACACAATTATGATGTGGTATATCTCGAATTTAGCAAAGCCTTCGACAGAGTCCCCCACGAAAGACTAATAAGAAAAGTGGAGGCTCATGGCATTAAAGGAGATATTCTAAAATGGAATAGGGCGTGGTTACAGGACAGGAAACAGCGAGTGAGCATTAACGGCGCTAAGTCCCATTGGAGCAACGTCACTAGTGGGGTTCCCCTAGGCTCAGTACTTGGACCATTATTATTTATTATATACATAAACGACATAGATATAGGCGTAGACAGCAACATAAGCAAATTTGCTGATCACACTGAAATAGAGCGTGTAATTAAATCTGACTAGGGCTCCACAAAGCTACAGGAAGATCTAAATAAATTTTTCGAATGGTCTGAAAAATGGCAGATGAAATTCAATGTGGACAAATGTAAAGTTCTCAGTATAAGAGATGTAAACAGGGAAACCAGATACCATATGAACAACAATGTCATTGAGAAATCCGACTGCGAGAAAAATTTAGGAGTAATGATAAGTAGGAATCTTAAACCAAGTAAACAATGTGTATTTGCTCGAAACAAGGCTACTAAAGTACTTGGGTTCATACAAAGGAGTGTAAGTTACAAGACTAGGGAGGTCATCCTTAAACTATATCTTGCTCTTGTGAGACCTTACTTGGATTACACAGTTCAATTCTGGTCACCTTATTACAGAATGGATATAGAACCCTTGGAAAGAATTCAGACAAGACTAATCCTGGGCATTAGGAACCTTGAGTACAGAGACAGGTTAAAGCTTCTTAATTTGCACTCCCTCGAGAGACGTAGAGTGAGGGGCGATATGATAGAGGTGTACAAATGGAAGTCAGGGCTGATATATGCTTTACAACAGAGAAAGACACAATGGAGAAAGTATGTTTGTTGGCTGCGGGTTGGCAACGATAATACCTTCCAAGCTGTATTGTCCCTCAGATTGGTAGCCAGAAACTTAGCATGAATGTGATAATATGGTTCATAAGAGAATGCTTTATTACCCTTCGTGATAATGGCCTTATCATAGTCTACATAGTTTGATCCCTACAATGGATATGATGGTGGGATTATAGGTGACAAATGAGCGACATGATTAATATAAAAGTGTGTCACAACTAGAAGTAGGTCACACCATTGAATAGGGTTGGCTGGAAAAATAAGGTAAAAGCAGCAGAAACATATTATATTATTAGTTAAACTCTTATAGGTAACCATAAACGTTGCCCAGTTAATGTTATATGCATTCAAAATATTTTTTTTAATATTTACAGATAAAAATGACAAGACAATAATTCAAACGATCTATTCTTTAGAAAAAAATATGCATAACACGTAACTTGTCCGGCATGGGTGTCACCAGGTCTCCACCACCTCCGGTCTACCCCTGTAGTTTTCTCTCCCTGTCTGTTAATGTGTACCATTATGTCAAATAATGTAAAACTTGATTGGATAAATTTTTTCGTTAATGTATTAAACAAAACAATGATATCCTTTCCCGGTCCTTATTGGGAAATGGAAGTATCAGAGCTCGATTGTTGAACTGCTTGGGTGCTTGTTTGTGTGTAGGGGCTATGTATGACCAGTGGAGCCACTGCTTGAAATATGTTGCTATATATTGAAAATTTCACCCTAACCTTGAAAACTTGAGGAAAAAAATTGAAAACCTCTCATACATTGAAAAATCCTGTTATTTTTTATATTTTTATATATCTTTTTATACTAAAGAATCATAGTTAACTTAGTTAGGACAACGTTCTATTGGCATTTAGTTTTGTAAGTAAGTTGACACCCCTAGACCCATGATTCGCCGATTTCGCATATCTAAGCAACGTGAATCCTACATTTTTTATTTAGCAAGAAATGTTAAATATATTTTTTATAGTGCTGCAGTGTAGAAGCAACAATTAAAATTAATTAATTAGTAGGCTACACTAAACTATTCCTACAGTACAATAGGTCTACTTGTTTAGCTACTAAGTAAAATCTCTTCTTTGATTAACGCAGATAAAACTTTACTTAGTCTCGTCTCAAACCGTCCAACGAATAGATTTCGATTTCCTTAGCAATGCAGAATGCCGAGTGTCTATTTTTATTTGGTTGTCTATTATTTTCCTGTATATTTTATATTTTTTGTACAGTCACGAGTCATAATAACAAGAACACCCTGCTCGAACGGAAGGTGAGACTTGGTGGCCTTTCTGGACGACAGCTCACCATGCTGACAACAATGCGACACACAAACGAACACACGCCAGACGATAGTTTGACCAATGGTTGTTTCCCGCTCGTCACCACGGACAGAGCTTGGGAAACCATTGATTAATAATATAGATACATCGCCAATTCTGTATTATCATTAATGTTAATGCAATAAGAAATAACTTCATGCTAAAGCAAAGTTGCACTAACTGAAAAATCAACTCCATATATCAAAAAGGTATTGTTGACAAGTAATTTGGCATTTAAAGCTGGTGGTTGGAGTAATACCAATAGTATACTACTGTACTGTGGTGTTTGTGGCACCGTGAGTGTCCAGTTAGTGCCTCTATTTGTTATATCATATGAAGGTGTCCTGAGCTCTGGATTGCGACATGTAATATGACCTAAATATCTACAAGGATAACATATAGTATACTGTAGTTGTCCATATAATACCTAATAGAAACATATTTCACCTCACGATGTGTAAATGAAGGTCCCTTATTATTTGACTGCTGACCATAGTGTGTTATATGCCATAATTATGTCACATTTTATTATCTTATTGGCATGATAACATAATGGGTGTCATCACTGGGGAGGAGGGGACGGGTTTGTAGGGGTGCTGCAGGGCGGGAGATGGGTATGGCAAAGGGCGGATGGGATCGAGCAGGGAAGTTGGGGAGACCTCGGACAGGGATTGTGCGTGGGGTAGGAGACAAGGCATGGTTGGAGGATATATATTGCCATGAAATGTGTCTTGTTTAAGCCACCCTGTATATACCAAAAAGGTTCTTTTTACGAAACATGATAACAGGATAGTAGGTAGTTGGCAGCTGTCAAACAGGGAGATACTACCGCCTGGGAAGATATTGGAAGCATAATGTGTTGTCTAATAGTAGACCCTGCTGCCATATGGCATCACGAAACTTTTGCCGATCTGACTTTCTGCTTCATTTACACACAATTACAGGGTCTCAATTCTTTCTCTTACTTTGACAACACAGCATACATACTGTATATCGTTTCTCACTATTGATCTTTTTTTATAATTTTTGTATTTCTTTACGGTTCTTTTTTGTTATTATTATTATTTTTATTATTATTATTATTATTATTAATATTATTAATATTATTATAATTATTATTATTATTATTATTATTATTATTATTATTATTATTGTTGTTGTTGTTGTTGTTGTTGTTGGTGTTGTTGTTGTTTAATTCATAATTTTGTAGTTTTTATTTTAAATTTTATTTATTATGAACTAATTATTATCATTATTATTATTATTACATTTTCGCCCCCAGGCCCCGTGTGGGTCAGTTACCTGTGTCCGGGTGTGTAATAGGCCCCTGTCTCATCAACAGAACATATTATATAAATGGGTCAGTACATCTGATATTATATTCAGATTCACCACCCTGTAACTTTCCACTGTCTATGAGTAAGACATGATATGGACACGTGAGTGGGCAACTCACCCAAGAGGGCGAGACCCATAGCTCAGCATTTCTGTAAGCACGCACTGCGATGCCCCTAAGCTTCAGTAGCTCACCTCAACTCATATCGCAAGGACGTGACCTAACGTTTATTATACATAAACGCTGTCCCTTTCTCATTCACTCCTAGACAGTGAGACTTACAGTTGATATACACTCAGGAATTATATATACAACCTTTTATAATAAAACAAAGGAACTACCGTTTGGGTTTCGCTACTTAAAACCCAAATATAAATATATGTGAACGGACTGGTTAATTGGACAAGCAGCCGATTCATATAGGCTAACCCCCCCCCCCCCCCCACTCCCCAAAAAAAAGATCAAAGTAAGGGTTGACCTGGTATCAAGCCACATTGTTACAATAGGATGCAAACTGAACACATGATAACCTTGGCACTAAACCTTATTACTTGTATTAAAAGGCTATATTTATGTTCTTGAATGAGAACATATTTCCCTTTCAAATTACGCTCTGCAAACCAATACAATCACTTATTTTACGTTCAGGTGTCATGTGTTAATACTAGCAATATTATGTAAAGCAGGCCGTGTCTAACTCACAAAGACTCACATGTTCATTTACTCAGCACCGATCGCTAACGTGACACCATCCCTTCGTTATTCCACCGAATGAATTTATCACAGTATGGTAGACAAATATATTGCTACTGTAGAAAATATGCCAATCGTAATGCAAACAACAATCCGTGACGCCACCTCCATGAACATGAAAAAATACTAACGTGAATGTATTGAGGCCGGTTTCGAGCAAGCTTCATGGCGGTGACCGAAACATCAATCTTCGAACACAAGTCATTCTCATAGCTCCATGAGGCGACACCGCACTAGTTGGCACTGATCGCCTGACTTGGTAATTGTAATACCCGTTCCGTTTGTTCAGTCTAGCATCTAGATTCTAGACCAGTGGTTCTTAACCTGGGGGGGGGGGGGGGGCGTCAGTAATTTCCAGGGGGGGGGGGGGGTGCAAGCCCTAGGGAAAAAGAAGGAATTTCTCTAATTATAATTATAGTTTTTATTCTCTTAACAAGAGCGTGGGCTAATATTGAGAAGTTTATGAAAAAATGCAAAAGTATCGCCTTATAACTTTAGTTTTCTATAGGCTACTTTTTTGACTTAGGGCTTACCATTTTCTGTGCTTATTGACCCCTCCTCCCTATCCCTTGAAACCCATGGGGGGGGGGGGGGGTTAACTCGTCCTGGACCTGCATACTGCTCGTTGGTGACTGGGTGAGCCCCGTTCTCTCCCAGTCTTCTGCACACGTCCGTGGCAATAATTCCTCTTCTCTCACATTTATTCAGTTAAGGCTGTTGAGGTATGTTTTATCCCAATTGTTATATTTACCTAAAAATAGTAAGCAGCCATAAGTTTATTGGTGAATTGTGAACCCGCATGTGTTGCTCTGTTGGTTATTCTCAAGTTTTGAATTCCATTTGTATTTTATCAGAAGTTGGTGGTGCTTAAAATCATGTGGTGGTAACAGGTGGTTACGGTAAAGTTGTATTTACGATGATATTGATTTGTTTCTTAATAATCATATGTTTATGATCATGATGTGTTTACTATAATGTTGTGGTGTTTGTTAATATTTACTTAACAATTATGTGGTGGTGTTTATGATCATGTAGTGGTGCTTATGATCATGTTGTGATCATTGATGTTTGTTAATAATCATGTGGTGTTTATGATCATGTGATGTTTGTTAATGATATGGTGGTGTTTATGATCATGTATGATTGTAGTCACTTGAAGTGTTTACGAACTTTAGGATCATATGTTTGTTTTTGATCATGTGGTTGTGATTATCATGATGTTGTGGTGTTCATGAGCACGTGGTGATGTTTATCTTACCTTACACGTGCCTTATGTTTTGTTCACACATTTGTGTTGTCCACTGCACATCAAATAATTCGCAATGAGTGCAAAGAAGCGGAAGTATCTTGACGAATATATTCGATTTAGATTCGTGTCTCTCCAAAAGGGTGACACAGAGGTCCCTCAGTGTGTGAAATGTTACAAGACTCTGAGCAATGATGGAATGCAGGACAACACATCCTGCTCTAGCTGACAAGCCCAAGGCATTCTTTGAAACAAAAAGACACTCCTTGAAGCAAGTTAAGTTGGACGGCAGTGGGGCATTTCGGCAACAAACTTCAAAGGTTGTTGAAGCTTCCTATGAGATCGCCATGTTGATTGCAAAGAGCAAGAAGAGCCATAACATCGGAGAGTTTCTCATAAAACCAAGCATACTCCGTGCAGCAGAACTCGTTCTGGGGAAAGATAGTGCAAACAAGCTTTCCCAAATTTCATTATCAAACGATACAGTCAAGGAAAGGATAGATGAATTGTCTCAAGACACCAAAGATCAAATTCTCGACCAAGTAAGAGATTCTCCTGTTTTTGCCATCCAGTGCGACGAAACGACTGACATCGCTCAGTGTTCTCAGCTACTGATGTATGCTCGTTTCGTGTCAGGCAACAGTGTAAAAGAGGAAATGCTGTTCTGTCACCCCATGGAAAGTTGTACAACAGCAGCAGCTATTTTTCATGATGTATCAAACTTCTTTCAGGAAAACCAACTTTCGTGGGACTCGCTGGTAGGGGTGTGCACTGATGGAGCTCCAGCCATGCTTGGTCTGCAGTCTGGATTCATTACAATGGTGAAAGAAAAAAAATCCGTCTGTTGTAGGTACACACTGCATACTTCATCATGAATCCTTAGTATCCAGAACTTTACCTGCTGAAATGAGGGATGTCCTGAACGTGGCTATCAAGGTAGTCAACTTTATCAAAGCTGGAGCCTTAAACAGTCGTCTCTTCAAACTGCTGTGTAAGGATATGGAATCTGAACATGAAACCTTGCTTTTTCACACGAACGTACGATGGCTATCAAAGGGGAATATGCTTGGACGGCTTTATGAACTCCGAGAAGAAGTAGCAATATTTCTTGATTCGAAGCAGAAGACAGATCTCCATGACAAGTTCCCGCCTGAAGGCTTTCAGCTATCTCTAGCTTACCTGGTGGACATCTTCGAAGCGTTGAATGCTCTCAACCTTAAACTACAAGGGAAAAACATCAACATCATCATGCACCAAGACACCATTTGAACCTTCATGGCCAAACTCGACCTCTGGAAGTGTCTAATTCAGCAGGGAAATACAGCCAGTTTTAATAACTTGGATTCTGCTCTCATTCACGGTAACCTTGATTCTAAGTTGCAGAAACAAATAATCACTCATCTAACTGACTTGAAAACAGAATTCATCAGATACTTCCCAGAGATAGATGAGAAGTGTGAAGGCTGGAAATTCATCAGGAACCCATTTCAATGTGAAGTAGCTGATGTTTCGGATGAATTGCAAGAGAAGTTTCTTGAGTTGAAGTTCAACTCCACAGCTAAGGAAGACTTCAAGGAACTGGATCTTGAGACGTTCTGGGTCAAGTACCTTCCTGTTTACCCTATGATCTCACATCAAGCTCTTCGGATTCTAACTATGTTCGGATCCACGTATCTTTGTGAAGCTGCATTTTCCACGCTCGTTGCTGTCAAGACCAAGTACAGAAACAGGCTGAACGTTGAAGGGGATTTACGTTGTGCACTCTCTGACATTCAACCACGCATTCAAGGTCTAGTAGCTAAGAAGCAGTGTCAAGTATCTCACTAATTTATGCTCATTTTTCTTTAAAATCTGGGAGGGAATTTTATTCATAGATGCAAGGGGGGCGTGGAGGGAAGGACCAATTCCTAGAGGGGGCGTGGTAGTAAAAAGGTTAAGAACCACTGTTCTAGACCATGCATCATACGAATTTGTGAAGGTTTAGTGTAGTGCAGAATGTGACCAAAGAATACCACCATTTATTATTATTATTATTATTATTATTATTATATTTTCATCCCCAGGCCCTAATGTGGGTCATTGACCTATGTCCTGGTGAGTTTATCCCGTAAAAAAAAATATATATATTGTTACGACCGTGTCGTATTCTTCTATTTTTTTTTTTTTTATATATAACATGCTCCCATGTTCCATATTATTCCTGTAATGATGTGTTAAATTTACTATTATATATTCTAGTCACCTTACCCTGTGCTGGTAAGGTTTTAACTGTCATTATTTGTTCAAGCCCATCTTATTTCTTTATTTTGTATTGTAATCAGCATTCTTTGTTCTCTAACGATCATCTGCATCGTTAAACGACCCACCGGCGGGTCGCGTGGCGGGAGCCGACCTTATATATAGGACCCACCAACTGACTTGAGTTAGTTCAGTCCTCTTGTCATACAGTCCACATCCTTTGAGTGTCACTTGTTACTTATGTTTAATTTATTTGTGTTGTTCCTGTCGCCACCAATGTGGTATATCTATGTGAGTACCTATTTATGTCTCTGTTTGTGTCCATCAGTATTTGCTTAGTTGTATTCAAGTAATTCAGTGTTGTTTCACGTTAGTTAATTTCAGTGATAGTTTTTATATGTTTATGCAGTGTTAACGTAATCCAATGCTTTATTTTTATTCTTTTGATGTTTCGATGTTTTGTATCACTTGTGTCTTAAAAGTTTCGATGGTGAATCAATTTGTTGTGACAGCCTACGAGGCTCTTTATTGTGTTAATATTTAATCAATTAAATTCTTAAAGGTTTACTTTATTTATTTTTATTCTTTTAATTTACTTCACTTTTTGTTTGGTTACGCCTAGAACCTGGATATTTAAGTAAATTAAGAGACGGCGTAACAATATATATATATATATATATATATATATATATATACTTCATTTTTAGTCCATATAACACGCGGACTTTGAACATAAAATCAACGACCTCACCAGCAAGGAATCGAACCCTCGACCTACTGGGTGTGACTAGGGAACGCTTACCGGCTAGGCCACAAGGACACTAAAAGCAGTTCTAGACTCTGTTATATTTCACACAAAGCCTGTTCATCGAGCTGATGGCGCCGTGAACCTCAATGGGAAACTGCCCGTGCCTGGCCTCACCTGGCTGCAACACAGCAGTCCCGGCCATCTCCTAACTCAACTACAACTGGGCCTCCTTTCCCTCTCTACGCTGATGCTGTCAGGCCTTGTGCCCCCACCTGTGCTCCCCCACAACCCCCCTCCGGTGACACGACACAGATCATATCCCTCTTACACGAATTTACCAACCGTATTGAAAGACTCTTTGATACACTCTGTACCGCCATTTCCAACCTACACAGACTACCCCTGCCTCCAGCTGCTACCCAGTCACCCCCCCACTTCTGGTTTGACACAACCTGGCAGCCCCCCCCCCCCCCCATGTGTGCCCCTCATGCTCATGGCCTACTCCACCGCCACCTGACACTACTGCTGGCGTCCACACAGAGTCTGGCCCGTGGCCGACTGCCCCCGTCCACCCACGGCGCGCTCATGGACCCGAGGACACCACCCCCGGCTCCCCGTCCCCCACCGACATGCCAGCACCTGGGGCCCATCCACTCCAGTTCTCCACATCAATTGACCACCATGCTGACATGCTAGTGGACTATGTATCTATGCCAAGAAGGACGTCCCCTACCAATCTCTCGACGTCCCTCTTGAAGCCGACACTACCGACGTACACGCCATCACAATCACACTGAAAGGCTATGTCCCTCAATATTGTCAATGCCTATGGCCTGGCACGTGACATTATTAGGGACTTGCCACGCTTTGCCATAAACAGATAAATTGTACCGGGAAATTTCCCCCCACACACTCATCATTCTGTCACTTTGTGTAACTTGCTGACAAAACCCATGACCCTTCAGGCTTTTACGTCCTTAATGCATGAGTCATGAAGGCAAGCATGAACTCCGCATGCTTCCCAGATGGGCGCTGTAAACACTTCTGCGCTTCACCTTGCACAGGATGTAAGGAGGTGCCCAATAAACTAGCCCCCTCGGGGGAAATCTAAAAAAAATCTCTCTCTCTCTCTCTCTCTCTCTCTCTCTCTCTCTCTCTTATATATATATATATATATACTATAGCACTAGGCGCACTGTGTGTGTGTGTGTGTGTGTGTTCTGGTCAGCCGAAACGGCACAATCGTTTTTCATCAAACTTGGTGGAAAAATCCCCCATATCGATGGTTTCTTTAGTAAACCATTACATAACCATTTTATTTACGCTGGAAAACGATGCAAGTTTACGGACTCGGCGCACCCTCATTCGCTGTACGCTGTCAGCCCACGATTGCAGTTATCTAAGGCTCCCTCCTCCTCCCCTCACTTTTTTTCGTAGCCTACTTTTGTTTAATGTTGTTTGGATTAGTAAAGGAAGGAAGATGAGTAAATAGAAGAATCAAGAAGGGGAAACAGAAAATAGTTAGAGATAACATTTGGGGGGAAGCTGAGTTTCATCATGCGTCTGGATGCGCAGTTTCAACGTTACCAGACGACCTTACAGCTACAGTGTATACTTATTCCCGTGGCTCATGGAAAAGGAGAAGAGGTAAAAAGATAATAACAGGAATGCATGGAGAAGATGACTACAATAGACACAGGGTGAAAATAGACAGAGAAACAGACAGGAGGTTGACAAAAATAGACAGATTCATACATGCACAAATAGATAATATGGCAACTAACATGACAGAGAGACAGCTGACTGACTGGTTCACATTAGAAAAACGGGCAGTCACACGCCAACAACGGATAAGACAGACAGATTTGACCACTCAAAGAGTACAGACGGGCTTACATTCAAACACCACGCAGACGAACAGACAGTTGCTATGGCAATAGACAGGACGGATAGACTTTAGACAGATAAGAAGGCATTTATAAACAAGAATAACACCAAATTGACCATAGCTGCGTCAGTGAGGGTAGGAGGTCTTACATCCACCAGCGTAAAGAAGAATAACACCAAATTGACCATAGCTGCGTCGGTGAGGGTAGAAAGTCTTTCATCCACCAGCGTAAATAATAAGACGCATTGAAAACTAACACCCTCGTGCGGAAAGAACATCGATGGTCGGTCAGTCATGTGAGATGGGCCTAAAACTGACTAACGCACATGACGACTATGATGACTTAACACAGGTGATGACTTAAGCGGATGGTGACTAATCTAACCAGAATCAAGGTCACTTCTCTTCATAATATAATTTATCTCTGAATGATCATCGGTGATTCATAATAACTTTTTTTTTATGATTTTAACCTCTCCTTATGGCGAACATTTCTTTAATTAAATATTCTAACCTTTATTCTATTCCTTCTTATAGTATATTAGATACTGTAAGTATCACGACCACGACCATGATTATAACAACCACGACCACGCTTATAACAACCACGACCATGATTATAACAACCACGACCATGATTATAAAAACCACGACCAGGATTATAACAACCACGACCATGATTATAACAACCACGACCATGATTATAACAACCACGACCATGATTATAACAACCACGACTATGATTATAACAACCACGACCATGATTATAACAACCACGACCATGATTATAACAACCACGCCCATGATTATAACAACCACGCCCATGATTATAACAACCACGCCCATGATTATAACAACAACGACAATGATTATAACAACCACGACTATGATTATAACAACCACGACCATGATTATAACAACCACGACCATGTTTTTATCAACCACGCCCATGATTATAACAACCACTACCATGATTATAACAACCACGACTATGATCGTAACAACGACAATGATTATAACACCCACGACCATGATTATAACAACTACAACCATGATCACAACCACGACCATGATTATAACAACCACGACTATGATTATAACAACCACGATCATGATTATAACAACCACGACTATGATTTTAACAACCACGACCATGATTATAACAACCACGATCATGATTATAACAAGCACGACTATGATTATAACAACCACGACTATGATTATAATAACCACGACCATGATTATAACAACCACGACCATGATTATAACAACCACGACCATGATTATAACAACCACGCCCATGATTATAACAACCACGACTATGATTATAACAACCACGCCCATGATTATAACAACCACGACTATGATTATAATAACCTCGACTATGATTATAACAACCACGACCATGATTATAACAACCACGACCATGATTATAACAGCCACGACTATGATAATAACCATGACAATGATTATAACAACCACAACTATGATTATAACAACCACGACGATGATTATAACACCCACGACCATGATTATAGCAACCACGACTATGATTGTAACAATCACGACCAGGATTATAAAAACCACGACCATGATTATAACCACGAATATGATTATAACATTCACGACTATGATTATAACAACCACGACCATGATTATAACAACCACGACTATGATCATGATTATAACAACTACGACCATGATCATAACCGCGACCATGATTATAACAACCACGATTATGATTGTAACAACCACGACCATGATTATAACAACCATGAGCATGATTATAACAACCACGACTATGATTATAACAACCACGACTATGATTATAACCACGGATATGATTATAACATTCACGACTATGAGTATAACAACCACGACCATGATTATAACAACAACGACCATGATTATAACAACCACGACTATGATCATGATTATAACAACTACATCCATGATCATAACCACGACCATGATTATACAAACACGATTATGATTATAACAACCACGACCATGATTATAACAACCATGAGCATGATTATAACAACCACAACCATTATTATAACAACCACGACTATGATTATAACTACTACGACCATGATTATAACAACCACGACTATGATTATAACAACCACGACTTTGATTATAACACCCTCGACCATGATTATAACAACCACTACTATGATTATAACACCCTCGACCATGATTATAACAACCACTACTATGATTATAACAACCACGACTATGATTATAACACCCTCGACCATGATTATGACAACCACGACTATGATTATAACAACCACGACTATGATTATAACACCCTCGACCATGGTTATAACAGCCACGACTATGATTATAACTACCACGACCATGATTATAACAACCACGACCATGATTATAACAACCACGACTATGATTATAACAACCACGACCTTGATTATAACAACCACGACCATGATTATAACAACCACGACCATGATTATAACAACCACGCCCATGATTATAACAACCACGACCATGATAATAACAACCACGACCATGATTATAACAACCACGCCCATGATTATAACAACCACAACCATGATTATAACAACCACGCCCATGATTATAACAACCACGACAATGATTATAATAACCACGACTATGATTATAACAACCACGACCATGATTGTAACAACAAAGACCATGATTATAACAACCACGACCATGATTGTAACAACAAAGACCATGATTATAACAACCACGACCATCTGGAAAACGATGTTGCTGTACGCTAGCCAAGCACGAGCGTTCGAACTTTCACGCCTCTGTAAACTGTACCACAGGACTCGCCACCGGGCACGAAGGTCCCACAATCACTTGTCTAAGATACTATAGGAGTAGCCGTGTGTATATGTTCTGGGCAGCCGAAACGGCACAATCGTTTTTCATCAAACTTGGTGGAAAAATCGCAAAAAATTCGGAGAGTGGAACAAATCTGGTCCTATGTCGAAGGTTTATTTTGGAAGGCATTAATTAACCATTTTATTTACACTGGAAAATGATGTCACTGTACGCTGCCAGCCTTCCTGTGGTTGCACGCCAGCCAAGCTCGAGCGTTCAAACTTTCACGCTTTGGTAAACTGTACCACCGGACTCGCCACCTGGCATGAAGGGCCCACGATCACTTGTCTAATATACCATAGCACTAGGCGTGTGTGTGTGTGTGTGCGTTGTGGGGAGCCGAAAAGGCACAATCGTTTTTCATCAAACTTGGTGGAAAAATCGCAAAAAAATTCGTAGAGTGGAACAAACCTGGTCCCATATCGATGGTTTCTTTAGGAAGCCATTATATAACCATTTTATTTATGCTGGAAAACGATGCAAGTCTACGGACTTGGCGCACCCTCATTCGCTGTACTCTGTCAGCCCACGATTGCAGTTTTTTTTTTTTTTTTTTAGGGGATTTGCCCCCCTGGGCACAGGTCACTGACCCACATCAGGGACTGGGGGGCGAAAATGTAATAGTAATAACATTAAAGAACCATAAAGAAATACACAAATGAAAAAAAGATCAAAAGTGAGAAACAAAATATGTATGTTGTGTTCTCAATAGTAAGAGAAACAATTGACGCCCTGCAATTGTGTGTAAATGAGGCAGAAAGTTAGATCAGCAACCTGAGACTTGGTCACAATTTTTGTGATGCCATATGGCAGCAGGGTCTACCATTAGACAACACATTATGTTTCCAATATCTTATCGTGCGGCTCCCTCCTCCTCCTCCCACTTTTTTTCTTAGCCTACTTTTTTTAATGTTGTTTGGATTAGTAAAGGAAGGAAGATGAGTAAATGGAAGAATCAAGAAGGGGAAACAGAAAATAGTTTGAGATAACAGGTGGGGGGAGCTGAGTTTCATCATGCGTCTGGATGCGCAGTTTCAACGTTACCAGACGACCTTACAGCTACAGTGTATACTTATTCCTGTGGCTCATGGAAAAGGAGAAGAGATAAAAAGATAATAACAGGAATGCATGGAGAAGATTACTATAATAGACACAGGGTGAATATAGACAGTGAAACAGACAGGAGGTTGACAAAAATAAACAGATTCATACATGCACAAATAGACAATATGGCAACTAACATGACAGAGAGACAGCTGACTGACTGGTTCACATTAGAAAAACGGGCAGTCACACGCCAACAACGGATAAGACAGACAGATTTGATGACACAAAGAGTACAGACGGGCTTACATTCAAACACCACGCAGACGAACAGACAGTTGCTATGGCAATAGACAGGATGGATAGACTTGAGACAGATTAGAAGGCATTTATAAACAAGAATAACACCAAATTGACCATAGCTGCGTCAGTGAGGGTAGGAGGTCTTACATCCACCAGCGTAAATAAGAATAACACCAAATTGACCATAGCTGCGTCGGTGAGGGTAGAAAGTCTTTCATCCACCAGCGTAAATAATAAGAGGCATTGAAAACTAACACCCTCGTGCGGAAAGAACATCGATGGCCGGTCAGTCATGTGAGATGGGCCTAAAACTGACTAACGTAGATGATGACTATGATGACTTAACACAGGTGATGACTTAAGCAGATGGTGACAAATCTAGCCAGAATCAAGGTTACTTCTCTTCATAATATAATCTCGGAATGATCATGGCTGATTCATAATAATTTTTTTTTTATGATTTTAACCTCTCCTTATGGCGAATATTTCTTTAACTAATTATTCTAACCTTTATTCTATTCCTTCCTATAGTATACTAGATACTGTAAGTATCACGACCACGACCATGATTATAACAACCACGACCACGATTATAACAACCTCGGTAAATTGTAGCACCGGACTCGCCACCGGGCACGAAGGGCCCACGATCACTTGTTTAGTACTATAGTATATATTCGTTTTTTTTTTAAATCCACTTCAAGTCTATGTGCACCAGTCTCTACTGATCTACCTGCCTGCTACTGTCTGAATATTGGTGTGACTTTTACACACTGCTTAACAGCACATAAGTATGTATACACATATTAATTTTCAGTTGAGAGGTTTATGCCATATGGTAGTCACACACACACCGGCTTTGGATGCTTTGGTGAGCTGAAAAGTCTTTTGTCTTCCATGACACTGAATATGCCTTGTATGAATAAACTTGGACTACTGTAGCACGACTGATCATGGGGTACTCGAGCCTGAGGCAGTGTTCCCCAATGAGAGGAGTTGCCATAAGATTAGGAATACATATATGCAGGGCAGGTGGTAAAGATTGACAACAAGTCACAATGGAGACACCATGCAAAGAAAAGGTATGGGATGGATCTTAGTCACTTCATAATACCCATAGGAACCATAACATAATAAAGTAAAGTGAGTGTGTCGACCAGGGTAGCAAGAGGGGGTAGACATAATCCAATGGGGGGATTGAGACTAATGTTACTTACTTAAGAGAAAGCACTGTTCTTAACACGTTCAGTCTTTTTACTGGGATTAGCCCACCCAAGCACAGGGCACTGGCCCACATCGGGGCCTGGGGGGCGAAAATGTAATAATAATAATAATAATAATAATAATAATAATAATAATAATAATAATTCATAATAAATAAAATTTATACAAAATAAAAATAATGAAATAATCATGATGATGATAATAATAATAATAATAATAATAATAATAATAATAATCATAAAGATATACAAAAATGAAAAAAAAGATCAAGAGTGAGAAACAATGTAAGTACAGCATGTATGTTATGTTGTCAAAGTAAGAGAAACAATTGAGACTGCGATTGTGTGTAAATGAGGCAGAAATTCAGATCAGCATCCTGGGACTTGGTCACATTTTTTGTAATGCCATATGGCTGCAGGGTTTACCATTAGACAACACACTATGCTTCCAATATCTTTCCAGGCGGTAGAACCTCCCTATTTACATCCCCCTCCGCCTCCATACATAAAAAGTATAACATCTATTGTTTAGTGGTTGTATTGTTATAATCATTAAGGTGTCATCATAATGTTATTGTTAACTTATAACATAGATGTATGTATGTAAAAATAAGATGGTGCAGTGGGGATTCTACAAGGACCTACTGTACTGTATATACAGGAAGGTTTTTCACTACTCATTTGTTGCTCAATTGTTCATATAAGGTTTTATTATAATTATAGTTATATTCTAAATTAAGATTGCCATTATTATTTATATTTACATTAGGGATAAATTATCAAGGGCTAGTAAATACCAGGAAAAAGTGTTTAATTCTGTGTGCCTTTAGAGCCCTTTTACTTATTATTGATAAGGCAAAACAATTTTGAAAAGTTTTTGATAAGGTAAATCACAATAAACTTATAGAAATTTCGGAAAAAAATGGCATTAATGAAGGAGATATTAAAATTTTAAAGAATCTACTGGCAACAGGAAGCTGCAGTTTTGGTAAATAATGAACTTAATAATTGATTCACAGTTAGACAGGGAGTAAGACTAGATTGGGTTCTATCTCCAACGCTGTATAATGTCTATTCAGAATTCTTAATGAGAGAACTTTTAAGTGATAATGAGTGACTAGAAGTTAATAATTCTGTAAAGTGTTATAAAAATACACTGTGCAGGTGATATTGCTTTCATCACAGATAGAGAAGAGGATCATAAAAACTTGTTAACAGATTAGTGGAAAACGGTAAAAAAAAAAAGGCTAATGAGTTAAAGCTATACAGATTAAAATAAAAATTATGGTAGGCAACAGGGAACTTAAACAGGTGCAAAAGTGTGTGTACTTGGAAAGCAACATTAGCTGTGATTGTAGATGTATGGAAGAAATCAAAACAAGAATAAGGCAAGCAAAAACAACATGTAATATTCTAAAAGACCCAATGAAAAGGGAAATTAACTTCAAATTTGAGAAAAAGGCTGCTGAAAGGCTTTATATTGCAAGAAATGGTGTATGGGTTAGAAGCGTGGACACTTTCAGCAGACACCAGAAAGAGGTTGGAGGCCTTTAATGAAATGCGTTGTTATAGGCTAATGGTAAGAATAAGCTACATTGACAGGAAAACAAATGAAGAAGTACTAAGATTAGCAAATACCTCAAGAATAACACTTGAAATGCACAGCAAACGAAAAATGCGATACTTTGGCCATATAATTAAGGATGAGGATGATAATAACAGAAATGTTAATGGCAGAAGTTGCGGGTGGGAAGGCAGAGATTGGGATGGACGAATGAAATTAAAAACTGGTCCCAAGAGAGATACAAAACTTTGGAGGATTGGTACAAACAGCCCGAGGAGTTTAGAGTAAAGGACTGTGGTCACCAACCTTCAGTTATGAGAATGATACTCTGTTTGATGTCTCGGGAATACACCCCCAGAAGTATGAAAAGTATTTCTGAAACACCCTTAGGATCACATTTACATATGTGTGAACTGGGGATCGCCCGGGAATAGAACTAGGAACTTTCATCGCCTGAGGGCAGGTCAAACTATTTTACGGTGCTTTTGAACTACTGTGTGTGGTGGTTATTAATTGACAACCTGCTCAAGAGATCTAAGGGTAGATTTGGGTCAAGATAACCCAAAATAAATTTTATGGAATTTTCTAAAAACATCTGATTGGCCATAAATAATGATATGCAAGTAGGTATACTTGAACAGCCTCGTACATAACCTAACATAACTTAACCTTAATTTTATTATCTTATGAAGATAAACGACGTCTTAAATGAAAACGAACGAATCTTACTTTGTACGATTTAGTTTGCATTAAGTTATTGCAATAAAAACAAAAACCTATCCCTGTTTGGCAGAAACGTCAGAATGGAATTTCAACAAAGCTAACAAGAACTCCTCAAGAATATATTTTCATTTAAAAGATGTCTTTAAGACATACATACCTGACGTAGAGATCCTTGTATAATCCCATATCAAAGCCAAGATTCTCTACGTATAGGCCCCAGCCCTCTAAGTAGGCAGTGTTCATGGGGAACCTGGAGGGAGCCTGGCAACACTTACGGTCCTCCAACACCCTCCGGAAGAAGGGTATGTTGGGAGACTCGATAATATGTGAATGCTGAAAGTGATGTCCCGGGTTGCCCTCGTGTAGGGATAAGCTCATCATCCCATACGTTGGTCTGAGGATTAAAACAGGCTTTAGTTGTTTGTATTTCATATGTTATTTTACTTGTCTTTGTAAATACGTTCCCTCATTTTATTATACTGTATTAAAAAAATATGCAGTGTATGATTCCTCCTCAATATGAGTTAATCTGAGGTTTATTAAGAACCTAGTGGACGACACAATATAAGAGACATTATAGTGTTTATCCTGATTGTTGTTGTGACCACTAATGGCAGGGTCTTTTTTCTTTATGCTTTCAGGATCATATCTCACCTCTTATTTGACTAGTGGCAGATTCTTGATAAAGAGGAGTGATGGCATAGCAAATTATATATATATTTTTTAATTTACATGATCAAATACCTACTGATAAGCGAGAGCCTAGCAAAAAAAAAAGATATAGGTTATATGCAGTCTTATGAGTTTTTGTGGAGTATGATGGTTGATTTTTAAGCAATAACAGAAGTATGAAAAAATAATTGAATAGTGCCCCATCTCCTAAGAGTTCTTCTATCAAGAATTTCGTTGTCAGATGTGAGTCCTCAAGCAATATTTTCTATGTACCATTGAACTAATTTGTAATCATAATAAAATATTAAGCTTTTGGTTGAAAATAAATCTTTGACTTACTGATTTTGATAGTTGTGGGTGTTGACAAAGAAGACACCAGGGCGGGACCCATCGTAAGCTCCGGCAGTGTAGTACGCTATGGTACCTTCAGGTGAGGGGTCACACTTTATTCTGTACCAGACAATAGATAATAGAATCTCCCAATATCTTAAATAGCTGAATTGGAAGGGTAATTTTGCTAGAAGTACGATATTTGGTTTTGGACACAATATTTTTTTTTTTTTTTTTTTTTTTAGTTATTTCGCAAGGAATGTAAATAAATATCGCAATTTTCGGTCATGACTATCCCCTGAATCCACACATTGTGCCTCATCTATGACAGTGCTACTCTCCATAATCACCATCCAAGCCTGAAAAATAACATCTCCCTAGTAAAACGGCATTCAATTGCTTAAAATATCATAGCTAAATTAGTACAATAGCATTCTTTTTTGGTAAAAAAAAAAAAACTAATTCTTGAGTATTTATTTCACTTGCTGTATTTTGTCTCTTTTCAGAGAGAGAGAGAGTTTAAGGTGTGTCGTCAGTGAAAATTGCAGATTTGACAAAATTTAGTACCGATTGCCATAAAACCCTCACACTAGAGGGTTACACAAATAAAGAAATTCATAGTGCCAGGTGGAAGTATACGACACAAGATGCCTCCTCAATATCACAGTAACTTGGTGGGCCAAGGAGTTGATACATGGATAGAACAGGGGTTCACTCGCTTGCGAGGCGATCATGCTGACCATTACACCACAGGTCGCCATCAACTATATGACCACCCATCGTAATAGCTTAATATAACACATATTATGAAACTGCCCATCATGATCAACACTTCTTTGAATAACTCACACTCTCCCTTACTTATGTTTTTCTCTTACTTCAGCTCTGCCTTCGGAATGTTCCTGAAGAATTCAGGAAGCTTGGGAGGAATGACGATGTACGCGAGGTCCTCAAAGCCCTTCATCAGTTCGTCGGGATTGTTGTAGTAAAACCGAGAATTGTTCTTTATCATGTCTGAGAATTCTGACACCGATAAAGTGTAACCCAACTCTGAGACGATCTGTCAAGTTAAGAGAAGTCACTTTATCTTCAATCATGGACAACAAGCCTATAAAAAAACACATCAAAACCATATTCTATCAGGATTGACAAAAAAATTAAGAAGTATTTTTTTTATTATTCAACCAGCTGTCTGATTAGATATTCTGCAGATATTAACATGTTGTTACTAATTACTTGTAAATAACAAGTAATGAGTAATACCCGTTACTTGTATTTACTCTTTGATGGAGGTGTGGGATACGCAAGAGGCTTGACTATTACTCACCTTGGCCATCTCACCCTCGATGCGGGTTACCTCCTTTAGGCCCAGTTGGTGGATCTCCTGAGGCGTCATGCTTGTTGATGTGTGGAATCTGAAAACAGAGTGATATTCACAGTTCCCACCTTTTTTATCTTAAATTTGATAGCTTGTTCTCATTCACGAGCTTTAAACCCTGAAGTTACAAGAAATGTTGCACAGGGCAGTGTAAATAGGTCCGAGAGTCCAAGAGGATTTTCTTGAAACAGTTCAGGACTGTTTCCTAAGTCAATACATAGCCTAACCCACCCAGGGTAATAATGTACTCCATTTAGTTCTGTCAAACAGAGAAAACCTCGGTAGTAATGTCGAGGTAGGGAACGAATAAGCTTACAACGATCACAAAGAAGAGAGATTCAAAGTTGAACTTAATGTCAGTGGCAAGGAAAAATCCATTAAAGTCTCAGATTTCAGAAAGGCAGACTATGATAGTTTAAAAGGGCAGCTGAGAGTAGGGGTAGTACGTTTCGGAGTAAATTACACGACCTCAGGTGAGGAGACCTCACAAAATGTACCCACAGAGGGCGACCTCACTTTACCTGGTGACCTGACAAAGATAACCTCTTGGTATCCGTCTTGGTATCCAGGGGAGTTAAGGAGAACTCTGA
Source organism: Homarus gammarus (assembly GCA_958450375.1). Lineage (NCBI taxonomy): Eukaryota > Metazoa > Arthropoda > Malacostraca > Decapoda > Nephropidae > Homarus > Homarus gammarus. The sequence continues at coordinate 79,653 of CAUDMG010003861.1, forward strand.
ACCTGTCACCCTTGCTGACCTGAAGGCAGGCAGCGCTAAGCGCCGAGGATATGCCACCCGGGGAAGCTTGGCCCCCTCCTGCTTTGCTTAGCCACCAGGGGCCGCTGCATTTTCAAAACACCTCATCAGTTACGTACAGTAGCAGAGATACGGTACCATAACTTACAGACTCCTTATAATCCCGTAAATTTCGCATATTTAATTACGGGTCCGTAAGCAGTCTGTAACACTTGTGTTTACCCTGTAAATTCAGCTCTCTTGTCTGAATGTAGACGGCATTGCAGGAGCTAGTTAGCCAATCGTCGCTCAGTTAACAAAATCATCAACCAATCACAAGAGAAGGAGAAATCAGCTGAGTGCCCCATTACAGCTTCAAAAGCAGCTCCAGCTACAAGTTCTAGTACATGGTGGCGGCAGGCAAAATATAGCAAATCACAACCCAGCAACTGCTCAATTTTGACACGCGCACCCTTGTAGTGACCAGTATTTGAGCTTGTTGTATCAAAACACATGCCATGCATGATGTCTGCAATGTGCCATTGCTGCAAAGCCTTCACAACAGCTTTTGCTTGTTCATCACCGGTACCAGAGGGAAGTTTTGGAACAGCAAGAAGTTGGGAGGTGCCATTGCCTGAGACAAGAACTGGGAGTCTGTCAACATGGCCCCCCATGCCCCGTCAAATCAGGCATCAATTTACCATCCCAGTGAACAATTAAAACTGACTCTGGTTTGAAGTTTGAAAGGATTTCAGCTGCCTTGCTACTGCGATGATGCTGACGTTTCCTCCTGATGCTTGATCGATTCAGAATCAATTCACTGATATCATGGCCCAGACTCCGAGCAGTTTGGGTGACAATATGCATGGCCATTCTATCTGAGGACTTGGTCCGATCTAATGCTGAAGAAATTTCTGGAATTAGAACTTCTTTTCGCCCATGCTTCTTGACAGTAGGTGGAGTTTGAAGTGCTGATGGGCCAGGAACTGGGTTGGATTCCTCAGAAGAAGACGTACTACTGCTGTCCAAGATGGCCTGGCATTTTTTGGCTTCTTCCTCTGCATTGTCTGCAGCCAACTTCCTTTTCATTGCTTTCTTGAGAGTTTTTTCTCGTCGTTTCTGTCTTTTCAGGAATACTTTGTCAAGAGATGACATTGCCCCACGACGCCCTTTTTCTCGTTGCGCTATTAAGAAATCCTTATCCTCCTGAACTGTCATCATATTCAAAGCATTCACATGTGCATTGTGCAATGTCAAAGAGATCTTCAAATGTGTCAGTGAACTCTTTCTCTTTCTGCTTTTGAGTTTCTGTCTTTCTTGAAGAGTTCTTTTTCAAACTACTCCACTTGTCAAACATTTTGTGCACTTGATTCACACAATCTGGTTTGTGGTGTGTGGGAATGTTTGCTTTTGTCCAAAATTGAAGAACTTTGTCTGTGACTTCCCCAGCTGCCACTCTGGTGGTTTTTTTCTGTATGCGATGCAGGCTTAAAAAATACTGTAACACTTGCCTGTTTGAAGGTAACTTAGCCCCTGTAATGTCATCACATAATGTCTTTATCAAATACACATTTTCTCGTGTTTTTACTCCTGCATTAGCCATTTTGACCTGAGGAATAAAGAAACTAACTATTAATATAAATTAATAATGAGAATACTCTGCAGAACTGTTTCTAATTTCCCCAAACATCAATCACGACCAGCAAAAACTCACCACAATCGTGCCAAATGCGACGCACTAGTGGTGGGCGTAATCGGCTACAAAGTAATCGACTGCATCCATTACTTAAGTTTTGACAGCTTTGAGCAACCTCTAAATATTAATATATTTAAAAATAACTCGACACACAATGTTTTTGTCCTAAATGGACACTTTTAGCAGGGTCTGTGGTAAAAAATTCCAAAGTTGAAAAATAAGGACCACCCTAATATACATATATATATATATATATACTGTATATATATATATATATATATATATATATATATATATATATATATATATATATATATACTGTATATATATATATATATATATATATATATATATATATATATATATATATGCAAGTAAATCACTGTAGGTGCGCGTGATCTAGGTATATGCTGATAACCACAAGGAAAGAAGAAAACACGAAGTTCCCAAGCGCTTTCGTGTAATTCACATCTTCAGGGGTGAGTACAGACTAAAGAGAAGTACAAAACAAGGTGTATATATACAGAGGAGGGTGAGACCAGGTCCACAATGGTCAGGTATTAGGTAGTCAGGTCAGAAGGTTGGGTCACCTTACCCTCTGACCTGACTACCGACCGTTGCGGTGCTATTTAAAGATTAGTAAGGTCATTACGTCGTCGCCTTGTGTGTCGCTGGTGTCCTAGTGCCGCAGGACGCCACACCACCTGTTACCTCTACTAATCTTGATTATGTCAAAGTTCTTGTTCTCCCCAATGCTGTCAACTCTCTGAGGTCTCGGTACACCTCACTTTCAGCACGTTTTGATGCCAATGAAGCTCGCATTGATGACCTGGGAACCAGGCACACCACTACTGAAAACCCTCTCGTCTTTCTTGTAAAAATTCAACAGGTCGTCATCACTTCTGTCACTACCCTTACTTTGAAGCTAGACGCTCTCACCTTGAGGGAACCATTGGTATCCTGCCTCCTCACGTGGCACACCACAAAGCGACGCCCGCACCACCTCCTCTTCCACAACTGGCTCTTGTAAGGGTAAACGTCAAGTTCGATAACCGGATACTGCTTCACATTATCTTATGGAATGCCTGTGGAATCAGAAATGATACGAAACTCGCTGCACTTAAGGGTTATGTTTATCACCATCATCCAGATGTTATATTCATCCAGGAAACCTTTGCTGCTCGATCTCTATTTCGAGGGAAGGCTCCTCCGCTTACTGACTACACTCCCTATATTCATCTTGTCAGGAATGGTCTCATCAGATACGTCCACTCCTCCATCCCACATCGACGTCTTCGCTCCTCTGAGGATGACAATATGACCTTTCAGCTTCTTGAGATAGCAGTGGGTGACGGCAAGATCCGTCTATGCAACGTCTACTCTGTCCCTGTCAGGATAAATCTCTCTGTCCTCCCTACTACTCCGATCTCTAGCATGTTGTACATGGGAGATTTCAACGCTCGACAACCAGAGATTGGGGACCTCTCTCTTAATCCCAACCAAAATGGGATTCGTCTCCTTGAGTACATCCGCCGTCACCAGCTGTCTCGCTGGGATACTGCTGGTGCCACTCACTCTCGTGGAGGTACCCTTGATCACATCATTACTTCTGGACCAGTGGCACCCCATGTAAGGTCCTCATCCACCCTACCCTCTTCTCTGACCACGTCGCCCAGCTGGACATCCCCCTATCCACAGTCGTAACCATATTACCATCCCTCCGAAGTGCTGTCCTACCTACATCTTCTACATGTCTAATCTTCTACCCACATTCGATTTAAAGTCGCCGGAGAAGTTATACTCCTCCTTGGAGAACTACACACATAACATCCACAGTCACTACGTCTCTCGGCTACACATCAAACGTCGCTCCGAAGCCTACGCCTGGACCCTTGATGAACCTATCCTCCAGGCGGAAAAGAAGGCGATGGAGGATGGTATCTCATTCCAAGGTGAACCAACCCTTGACCGCCTTCAATGTGTTCGGACTGAATCCTGGCGTAATCTCACAGACAACATTGACCATCAGACTTGCGTGGGAGCTATGTGGCACCTCATCAACAAAATAGTCAAGAAAAAGTCCTCTAGTGCTCTTCACCAGAGTCCAGCAGAGTACACACAAGATCTTGTCGAAACATGGTCAGAACAATCCCAAGCCCGAAATCTTCCGGAGTACACTCAAGAGGCCCTATCCTCCCAGTCAAATCTCCGTGCCCTGCGTCTCATGGCGGCGTTGCTGAAGGTTAATGAAGAGGATACCGTGGAGAAAGCCGAGGAGGAAGTGCAGCGAGCCCTCAAACGGGGTAAGGCAACTGCCCCTGTGATGACCTGTGTCACCTACTTGGTTCTCCATTTGCTCCTGAAAGTCTCCGGCAAACCCCTCCTCCTGTTTTGTAATCTCTGTCTCCGCACGGGGTATGTACCCAATGCTTGGACGTCCAGCACAATAGTACCCATTCCAAAATGTGGCACTGCCAAATTCAGACCCATTTCTCTCATCTTTCTCTTCAGCAAGGTGATGGAACGCATTCTCCTTGCCCGTTTCATGTTTCGGTTGGAAGACAAACTCTCATCCAGCTTGTATGGTTTCCTACCACAATGGAGTAAGCATCACTGTCTCCTGGAACTCTATATTCGCCTCTCCCCCATGAGTGTCGTAGCCTTCATCGACCTTAAGGGAGCCTTTGATGTTGCAAATAGAGATACTATCCTTGTTCAGCTAGTAGACTTCGGTGTTCTTTACGGGGGCATATAGCTCCACAGGGTGGTGTTCTTAGCCCTTTCTTTTTAATGTCCTTATGCATCACCTACTTTCTCTTCTTCCTGACATTCCCGGTACCACAGTTACCTGGGTCGCCGGAAGATCTTCAACGCCACTCAACTTTTATGATAAACGATTCAGTTATAACGGAACCCTCCCTCATTGCCAACCACTTTAATGAATGTTTTATTAATGTTGGCAAAAATCTTGCAGAGGGCATCCCTGATCATCATGAGGAATTTAGAGCCTACCTGAAAAACAGACAGCAAAATGAACTGTTCTTATCCCCTGTCACAGCAGATGAATTACTGGCCATCACAAAAATGTCCACAGATGCAGCAGCAGGCGAAGACAATATACCAATGAGCATCATTAAGAAAGTGGCCCACTTATTACTACCTGTTCTCCTACACATTTGTAACTCCTCCTTCACTAGTGGTGTCTTTCCTGATAAACTGAAAATTGTTAAAGTCCACCCGGCATATAAAAAATCTGGGGACAAAGGTCTCTTGAGTAAGATATTGGAGAAGCTAGCATGTATTAGACTAAATTCCTTCTTCAATGCCAATGACATCTTTACAGACTCCCAGTTTGGATTTAGAGCTAGAAGGTCGACTGAGAATGCTCTGCTATCTTTTACTCCCCCATTATACTTATGTTTTTAAAATCCACTCTAATTTATATGTATATGTGTCTGTATTATATATATATATATATATATATATATATATATATATATATTATATATATATATATATTTTTATATATATATATATATATATATATATATATATATATATATATATATATATATATATATAATCAACACCTCAACCCGCCAGGATTCGAACCCACGGCCCACAAGCCTATGACTGTGACCGGGGAACGCTTGTGGGCCGTGGGTTCGAATCCTGGCGGGTTGAGGTGTTGATTGTATGTAGAAGTCCGCGTGCTTTATTGGGCTAATGAAATATATATATATATATATGTATATATATATATATATATATATATATATATATATATATATATATATATGTGTGTGTGTGTGTGTGTGTGTGTGTGTGTGTATATATGCATATGTATGTGTATATGTATGTAAAATAAATAAATAAATAATATGAATAATAAATAAAATAAACAACTATTGAAGTGATAACCGTGGTAACATTATGAGATGTACTTATTACTACCATGCTATTGTACTATTCCAGATGATACTAAATGCTACATAATACTTCCTTGAGATAAATGTATAGTATATATCAGGTGCCTCAAAGAGAGCTCAGGTTCTCAACTGGCTCAGCCATGTTAATATTGTTATTATTATCCAGTCTGTATCTGTATTTTTCTGGCTAAATAAAATGTTTCAATCAATCAAACTCATTCTCAGCGTCGTCTTCTGCATGTGGTCTCATCCTCTACCCACACAAGAGTAGGATCTTTTCTCCTCGTAACCCGGGGACACTCCCAGAATTCTCTGTGGGAGATAGTGTTATCCTTCAGTATACGCAGTACATCTACCTGGGTGAACCTGTACGGATTACTCCAGCTACACCTGTACGACAACCCATCGTCCGGGACCTCATAGATCGATTGCAACAGCGCCTAACTCCTCTCGGTTGGCTATCCAACAATGCTGCAGGGATTTATCTCCCTTTAGCCAGAACTCTTTACATCATGTTTATCCGATCTGTAGTCGACTACCGTTCTCCTGCCCTATGTCAACTCCCCCCAAAATTCCTAGATCCCCTCGAAAAGTTTTAAAATAAAGTCATGAGATTTATCCTGGGTTGTCCCACCTCCACCAGGATAGTCAGCATGCAAACTGAAGTCAATCTTCCTTCCCTTGTTGAGAGAATGTACGCTAATGTCTCCTGCTTCAGTGTCAAATGTCTTCACTCTCCCCTCCTTGCCCCCCATTATTCTCATGTCATTAGAACCTCCCTTGACCCAAATTCACCTTGGCCTCTACTTCGGCCGGCTGGTCTCATCCTCATCCTCACACCATAAAGGCGGACCCTCCTCTACTTCTGAAATAATTAGCTCTGCAGGACATGCACAGTCTCTTCCTCAATCCCTACCATACACCATCTATACACCGACGGTTCCCTACAGGCAGACGGGAGTGTGGGGTGCGCTCTCTTTTCTTTGGATGTGGACCCACCGGCGGGAGCTTGGGTCGGCCGTCGACTTCCGAACTGGTCCAGCTCATCCTACAGTGAATTACATGGGCTCTTGGATGTAGTTGATCTCCTCCTTCAGAGGAGATTGAACGGTTTAATCATTTGTGATTCTCAGTCTGCCCTCCAGGCCCTCTCCTCCTCTAAGCCTTTATGCCTCCCTTTAATTCAACAATTGTTACGTCTATTAGCTTTTGCCCATGATAATTCTGTTGTCATAAATTTGTTGTGGGTTTCATCTCTTGTTGGAATAACAAACAATGACACGGTTGACCGTCTCGCGAAGAATGCCTGTAAACTGGCCCTCCCTGCTGCTGGGGCTACACCCACCCTCCTCTGCTATCGAAAGAGAATACGTTCAGCAGCTCTTCATCTACCTGTACACTCCATCGCAGGGAGAGTGAACGGGCTGAGAGTATATCCATCCAACAGTATGATCACTTTCTTCCGTATCCACACAAGTAACGTCGACTTGGACTTATGGTCCACAGACATATGATGTCTCGCCTAATATTAGGAAAGGATACAGACCTATCTGGCAAGTATCTGAGGTGGGGTATATCCCACACTTCTCTTCCTGTAAACTCTGTAACTGCCCCAACGCTACCACCCTTCAAGATTATTGCCTTAACTGTCCCACTGTCACGGACCTCCTACCACAGGAAGAGTCAGTAACCACTATGTCACCATGGGTGCTAATTCCCATTGTCCTCAACTCACATCACTGTCTCCATATCACAAGTCATAGCGTGTCCTGCGAGACACAAGTACCACTGTATTAGTGTCTGACCGCATGGTCTTGAGACTAGGTTTGTCGCCCCCTGAGGTGTAATAAATTTATTAAATAGTAATAAATAATAATAATAATAATAGTAATAATAATAATAATAATAATAATAATAATAATAATAATAATAATAATAATAATAATAATAGTCGACAAGACGCTGGGTTAAGGAGAGTTACAGTGAATCGGGTATTGGTGATTTCATTGGAGCTCATATAAGTCTAGGTGTATTATGTATTATATTCAAGTAAATTATTTAAGCTATTATGTAGTAATATGACATGCAAAATACATTTATTTAGTTTACTTATTCCAATTAGCTAGTTTCTGCATAACAGCCATTAGACTAGTTACTGTGGTTCCGTTGATGAACAGCAGAGGACCTTAAATTCCTGCTGTCCACCTGTTGGGCTGGGAAAAGCCGGTTGAGAGTCAGTTTTATTCCTGACACCGACTGCTGTACGTCGGAGGTGCTTCCCCAATTCTCTTGTTGTCAGGGTATTTATGTCCTTTATTTATGTGGTTGACCTGTATTCAACTCAGCAGATAAGTTATTCTTGTTATTATCGTAGGTATAATATTTAGAATGATTATAAGGAATTTAAATGAAGTTACCATTCTGATTTGCCTCATAATGTTCGTGCGTGAGTGTTCCTTGTAAATATATTGATTTGTTTTAAGTGTATTTTTCATTCTGGATTTTCATCTTCACAGCCTGTCTAGGTCACTTTTAATAATAAGTGTATTAGCATCATTTTATTACTGATCAGTATTCTCCCAACATGAACTTAACCTGTAATAAGTGAGGGCCTGATCTAGGAGTTATCATTTGAACATTTAATTGCATAAGCATTTAGTTTACAAACATGGGAGATTTTGTTCTTCGTGAATTTGTGGAAGATCCATCAGTAGAACAGTTAAAAAACAGTTTAGTAAAGAACGATGACTGGATTGCAAAGATATATAAAGTAAAATCAAAGCTTCAATGACGAAGAGTAAAATTAAGAAGTCGGTCATTTTTTGGTTAACTGAGAATTATATTGTAGGAATTCGTGGTATAATGTTGTCTAGCACTCAGGATGGATGGAAACTCTAAGGTGGTTTTCTTGTATAATATAAGTTATATGATAGACAGTCTGGTGCTGGAGGTGCCGTGTGGTGAGGAGCTGCTCAGTAGAGACGTTCGGTGAGTATCGTGTTGAAGGAGGTAGATGTGCAGGAGCTTCGTTAGAGAAGATGTTGCCTGTTGCTGGCCTCCTGGTTGAATGAATGCTGGACAGCGTGGAGCTTGCTGGAGGAGGTGTTGCGTGTTCAGGAAGATGGGCCAGAATGAATCTCAATGGAGAGACAGAGCTTATATACCCAGCAGCCGTGAGTCACCTATGAGTCATGTTGGGAAAACCCGAGAAAGTCGCCGGTCTTTGGTTCCGTTGCTAGGATACTGCGGCATCTGGTGACGCCGCTCGCTTGCCGCCAGTTTGGTTGCTAGGGAAGATGGTAGCATCTGGTGGCTGTGGCTATGCAATTGTAGGGGAGAAGTCCACTACAATACTCCCCCTCCCCTCCCGGCACGGCGTGAGGCTGGATGTTGTCTGGGTTGTGTCACACATATAACACATACCGGGCAGGTGTATGTACGACTCGACCGCTACTTGTAACAACTCCGTCTAGTGACACAAAACCTGTGGGAGAATTAGGAGGAGAAAGAGGGTTTGGGATTAGAGGAGGAGGGTCCATAGCAGGAGCAGGTTCTATGATAGAAGGGAGGTCTATTACAGGTTCAGGTTCTATGACAGGAGGAGGGTCTATGACAGGAGCAGGTTCTACAGCAGGAACAGGGTGTACATGAGGGTGCCCAGAAATGTCGTGGGCGTTGTTCATGTTCTGGGTAATAAGTTCAATATACAGGAGCGAACACAAACACCTGTATAGTTTTGTAGGTTCGATTTACTGGATAAGAGATATGTACACAAAGTGAGTAGCGCTCTTCGACCTGTCCACTGGTCAACTGCTCTATAGACGACGTATGGCAAGTGATACATTAGCAGCTTCCATACGTCGCTAGGCACATTAATTAAGCATGTCGGACATCTTAAATATATTGCCACACGCTACTAGCTTGGCTGAATAAATAATTATAAATGGAGCACATACATAATATACATAGCATAATATAAATACAGCATACAGAATATACATACAGGCGTGGTGTTGCTGCCGGTGGTAACTGCGGGTAGACTGGTGCAGGCGTAGTTTGTTGATGGTGCTGCTGGGCTGGGGGCCCGACGGGTAAGGTGGCCGGTTTGACTCGGTCTATGCTGACGGTGTCATGTCTGCCATTCCGGATAATGGTCAGGAACTTTGCTGAACGGGTAACCACCTGGAAGGGTCCATAGTAGGGGCGTTGTAATGGGTTGCCGTGAGCATCATGCCTGACGTAAACATACTCGGCTGTGAGTAGTGCAGGAGGGATGTGTTCAGGGCGCCGAGTAGGCTGGCGTGGAGCAGTAGCTCTGAATGCAGAAACTGCTTGTCGTAGCTTTTGGAGTAAGTCGTGACGAACAGCTGGAGTGGTTTGGTTGGGATCAGGAGGAAGTGAGAAATCCCCGGGTAGCCGAAGGGGCTCGCCTTGTGTCAGGTCTGCTGGGCTACAGTCCATATCCTCCTTGTGTGATGCACGGATGCCAAGGAGCACTAAGGGAAGCGCATCAGTCCAGCTGTAAGGATCGTGCTGTGCCTTGAGTGCGTCCTTCAGCTGCCGGTGAAAACGCTCTACCATGCCGTTGGCTTGAGGGTGGTATGCTGTAGTGCGTTGTCTAGACGTGCCGAGGAACTGTAGGAGGTGCTGCCAGAGTTGTGACTCAAACTGTACTCCTCGGTCAGTGATTACGGTTGCGGGGGGGGGGGGGGGGCCAAAACGGGAAACCCAACCGGACATGAAGGCGTGGACAGTAGTCTCTGCTGTAGCGTTGGGCATGGGAATTGCTTCTGTCCACCTGGTGAAACGGTCGATGCAGGTGAAGATGTAGGTGCTACCGTAGGATGATGGTAGGGGTCCCATGATGTCGAGGTGTACTACTTGAAAACGTCCTTTGGGAATAGGGAAGGTTTGTAAGGGGGCCCGTATGTGACGATGTATTTTGGAAGACTGGCAGGCCAGGCACTGGGCAGCCCATTTCTTAGCATCAGACTTGATGCCGGGTCAGACGACACGTTGCGTGAGGAGGCGCTGGGAGGCCCGCACACCCGGGTGGCTGAGACCATGGATGCGGTTGAAAACAGCGCGGCGGTGGAAGTGAGGCACGAACGGTCTAGGCTGTCCACAGGATACGTCGCACCACAATTTTATCTTTGTGCCAGGAACAGGGAGTTCTTGGAGTATGAGGCCTGAGGGGGATGTCTTGTATGCTGCCAGGTCTTCGTCTTTCTCTTGAGCCGCGGCTAGCTGCCCATAATCAATGGGTGGAGATGAGGGAAGAATGGTGGATATACAACGAGAGAGGGCGTCGGCGATCTCGTTGTGGCTGCCTTTAATGTGTTGGACGTCGCTGGAGAACTCCGAGATGTAAGCCAAGTGGCGCAGGACACGAGGTGTATGTGACTGGGAAGCTGAAGCGAAGGCGTGGACGAGGGGCTTGTGATCAGTGAAGATGGTGAACTGACGGGCCTCGAAGAAGTGCTGGAAATGTTTGACAGCCAGGTATATGGCCAGGAGGTCTCGACCAAAAGCGCTGTACTTGAGGTGTGGTGGTTGAAGCCGTTGTGAGAAGAAAGCAACGGGCATGAAAATTCCATTGATCTCCTGCTGTAAGACGGCGCCCACTGCAGTAGAAGAAGCGTCTGCTGTGAGAGTGGTCCGGGCGTTAGGTGCGGGGTGGGCCAGGAGGGTGAGGCGTGTAATGTGCTGTTTGATAGTGGTGAATGCCATAGTAGCCTCTTGAGTCCACACGAGAGACTTGTGAGACTTCTTTGGGCGTCCCTTGAGAAGGTCGTGTAGGGGGGCTAGGACGGTGGCAGCTTTGTCAATGAAGCTGTGGTAGTAATTGACTAAACCCAGGAATTCTCGGAGTTTCTTCCCTGTTTCAGGTTTGGGGAACTCCCTAACCGCGGTTATCTTCTGTGGTAAGGGTTGTATGCCACTGGGCGAGGCTCTGTGACCGAGGAAATCAATGGCCGAGGTTCCAAAGACGCACTTAGCAGGATGAACTTTCATGTTGTTGTTCTGCAGGCGTTGGAGAAGGAGTTGTAGGTGGTGGCGGTGCTCGACAGGCGTCGAAGATGCGACGAGGATGTTGTCAATGTAGACGGTGACAAAATCGAGGTCGCGAAGCATATGGTCCATGAACCTCTGGAAAGTCTGTGCTGCATTGCGTAAGCCAAAACTCATGAAAGTGTACTCGAAGAGTCCAAACGGAGTGGTGATGGCTGTCTTCTGGGTATCTGCCGGTGCTACTGGGATCTGGTGGAAGGCACGCTCCAAGTCGATCTTCGAGAAGATAGTCTTGCCATGAAGTTTGTGGTGAAAGTCCTGGACATGCGGAATAGGGTACCTGTCAGGTTTGGTGACGAGATTCAGGGCTCTGTAGTCGCCACACACCCTCCACTCGCGGGGTGTTTGCTTAGGAACCATGTGAAGAGGCGATGCCCAGGGACTCCTTGAAGGGCGATTGATGCCGTCTTGCAGTAGTTTGAATTCTACTTTGGCTGTGTTCAGGAGCTCAGGGCGCAGGCGGCGAGGGTGTGAAAAGACTGGTGGTCCTTTGGTTTCGATGTGGTGGAAAATTCCCGATGTAGGTGGTGGGGGTAGGGAGACTCGGGGTGAGAAAAGCTCCTTGAATTCGTAGAGCAGGGAGGAGAACTCGTTGGAAGGCGCAAGACAGGTGATAGTGTCGGTGTGTCTGGCACGAGAACCCTGGATCTTGCGTGCTGTAGGCTCATGGATGAGGCATAGATGACTTGGTTTGACGCCGAGCTTGTGGAAGGTGAGGAAGTCGAAACCAAGGATGGGTTGGGACACATCTGCTATCACGAATAACCAACGCAGAGTCTTGGGCAGACCGAGGTCTAAGGCGAGGGTGCGTACGCCGTAGGAGGCGATGGAGGTACCGTTGGCAGCGAACAGGTCATACGAGGGTTGCTTTGACTTGTCTTGTAGTGAGGGAGGGATGAGGCTGACTGATGAACCTGTGTCGATGAGGAACTTCTTGCCGGAGGTGCGGTCGGTGACGCCCAGTAATGAGACGCCTGGAGGGTTGGAGGCTGAGGCGTCTACCAGCCTCTGGTGTTGCCGTTTCCCGAATAGGTGCAATAGGGCTCACAGTTTCGAGCATTGCGGCCGAAAGTCTGGTGATACCAGCAGAGGGCAAATTTGTTGTGCTGGGGGTTGGCTGCTGTGTGTCGGAACTTATAGGGAGTGGTGTGTGAGTCAGGAACTGGCACAGCAGAAGGGTATGGAGGAGCAGAACTGTTCAATGGTGTCCATCCTGCGGTTCAAAGTTTGCAACAGGTCCTTGATGTCTTGTGAGGTATTGCTCGGCTGAGGAGTGTTGACCCGGCTTACAAGTTCGATGGTAGGTACTGGTGTGACCGTGGTGGCAAGGGGTGCAGCAGCGCACTCGTTGAAAATTCTATCTGCCGCGGTTGCATAGAGTTCTGGTGTCGTAGAGTAATCTACTGCAGACAGGATGTTGCGTACTTCTGTGGGTAGCTTTTGTGCGTGAAGCTGGCGCAGGATAGAGTCGGGGAGTCTGTCTGTGTGACGGGAGTTCAGCCGACACATCTCCTCCCAGAGACGTCCCGGGGTTGAGTTCCCGAGGGAGATAGAGGATAGATCTTGCAGGAGATTGGGGCTGGTCTGTTGATAACACGTTTTCAAGGCATCCCGCAGGGTAGCGAATTTGTTGTCATCTGGAGGGTTGGAAATGGTTTGTGAGACCCACGTGGCCACTTCCATGGGCAAGGCACAGAGCAGGGCGCCATACTTTTGCTCGTCGGTCGCTCGTGAGCCGGCGAGGGCTGCTTCCACATGGTCTAGCCAGTCCTCGACGTTGTGGTTGAAAGTCGGCAGAGAGATCCGTCCGTCCTCCATCCTGTGTGAGTGCTTATCTCCGGGAGTCACCATTTGTAGGAATTCGTGGTATAATGTTGTCAAGCACTCAGGATGGATGGAAACTCTAAGGTGGTTTTCTTGTATAATAAAAGTTATATGATAGACAGTCTGGTGCTGGAGGTGCCGTGTGGTGAGCTGCTCAGTAGAGACGTTCGGTGAGTATCGTGTTGAAGGAGGTAGATGTGCAGGAGCTTCGTTAGAGAAGATGTTGCCTGTTGCTGGCCTCCTGGTTGAATGAATGCTGGACAGCGTGGAGCTTGCTGGAGGAGGTGTTGCGTGTTCAGGAAGATGGGCCAGAATGAATCTCAATGGAGAGACAGAGCTTATATACCCAGCAGCCGTGAGTCACCTATCAGTCATGTTGGGAAAACCCGAGAAAGTCGCCGGTCTTTGGTTCCGTTGCTAGGATACGGTGACATCTGGTGACGCCGCTCGCTTGCCGCCAGTTTGGTTGCTAGGGTAGATGGTAGCATCTGGTGGCTGCGGCTACGCAGTTGTAGGGGAGAAGTCCACTACAATATTTTACCTGATAGTGCCTTGGAATTATGTGTTGAGAATGTCTCTTGAGTTGCTAACATAAAGAAATTAGGGTAAATTTTACTTTCGGACAACACGGGAATCTTAAGAATTTTATCTTTGTAATCAATAGTTTAGAACTTTAGAAGATGGTAAATATTACTTTTAGTCCTATAATCTTCTAGCAACACAAAAATATATTTTTCCTATGTATTTTGTTGTGTTTTGATTGAATTTGAACTTCAAAACTGTCGCAAATATTTTTTTTTCTGAGTTATGACCCCCTCCTTACCCCCAACAATGATGGGGGACCCCGTAGGAACCGTGGGTTTTGGGTGGGGGAAACTCAAAAACGAATGATTTGCGCCAGTTTTGAAGATAGAGTTCATTCAAAACACAGCAAAACACGGTCTTAACGGAGAAAGTATGATTTTTTTTTTCGAGTAAATAACATAAATAAAACACCAACCAACCAACCAACAAAACCTAACCTAACCTAACCTGTGTTTTCTAAAAAAAGAAATTGCCTCACTATTTTTCTGATGAAACTGCAATTGACATGAAATAATCTTTATCAGACCTTCTCCGCCAGAAGTAAACAAATCATGGCGACACTTGTGACTGAGAAAATCTAATAATATTGAAAAATTTATATCTCGGTTATCCTTAATTTCCGATGGAAATATCATAGAAGAAAAGTGTCTCGAATTTTCTGTGGATTTCACATATGATATCAGATTTATCGTAAAGAATTATAGGACTAAAGTTAACAAATACCCTTTCGACTATTCTAAGACACTTTTCTCCTGTGACGTCTTCCTCGTAAATGACCTAACCTAACCTCCTAACCGGCGGACTTCGGCCCCCCCCCCCCCCCCATGACCACCCGGCATATATATGTCGTTTGCGAGGGAAACGTCACAGATGAAAAGTGTCTTAGACTCGTCTAAACTATTGATTGCAGAGGTAAATTCTTAAGATTCCCGTGTTGTCCGAAAGTAAAATAATACCGAAATTATAAATGGAAAGTGCAAAGACATAAAGACAATATGAACAGAGAACACGGAGAGAAACAAGGAGAACAAAAACAGAAACAAAAACAACATGAATAACAAATGTTACATTTAAGATTATCTAGTCCTGTTGCAGAGGTGACTACTCACCAACCAGAGGTCATTGGTGCAACTAAATATGCAAAAATGGTGCCTTCATTTGATGAACACGATCCAGAATTATTTTTCTTGCAGTTTGAGAAGGTAACACAGTCCCTTTTGTAGGTCACTTACTGAAGATCAAGATAAAGATTGACACTACAAAGAAGGCAATATTACTGAACTATGATCTTTACGTCTCTTGAATGGCTTCTCGAAGCTGGAAGGATCTACTGAACAGGCATCACGAAATTCAGTATTCCACAGCTCTCCCTTGTCAACGTAGTTCAGTATATCATCCTTGTGCAATAGCCCCTGTTTTATAGACTGGTTCTTATATAAATATGGGTTATTACAGTGTTGGTTGTTATATAGTTCCATCACCCATAGTTATTTTCCATGAACTGTAAGGAACATGTGACACACCTGTGATCAGAAAATTCCACTCTCAAGTCGTGTCTCTTAGACCTGAGCTCAGCTAATTAGTAGCCAGCTCTCGGCAGTTAATGCTTAACTCTTATCTTTTCTTTTATCCTCTTCACCACTCATCGGCCCGTTAGCCGCTTAGGCGATCGGTCACGTCTCTGATTACTTTTCCTTTTCATTTATCCTCTTCACCAAAAGATCGGCTCGTTGGCTGCTTGGGCGATCGGTCACGTCTCTGTTATGCACTGTTGGCAAGTACTGGGCATGCACCGGCTCCTGAATGTACCTGAACTCGCTCCAATGTTGGTCAAATCTTGTCTTGAAAGAGCTCACATTCGGTGCCATCACAACACTTTCTGGCAGATTGTTCCAAGAGTTCACAACCCTCACTCCGAAAAAGTTTGCCCTCACAGTTTTCTAGACTTGCAGCTTCTTCAATCTTGAGTTGTAATACCTTGTGGGGCGAGCGTCCGCCAACTCCAAGTAAGGACACCCTTTAGATGCTTATACACCTCAATTAGGTCTCCCCTTGCCCATCTGTAGTATATGCTAGGCAAGTTCAAGCGCTCCAATCTCTCAGGGTAGTTGAGGTGCTGAAGTGCAGGCACCAGTCTGGTGGCCCTCCATTGAACATTTTCAACCAACTGACAGCCCCGAGCCTATCTCGGAGACCAGACGGGGTGACAGTACTCCAGATGGGGAAGCACTTCACTCTTGAAGATCGTTAAGAGGGACGGACCATCTTGATATCTGAACGACCTTCTTATAAGACCCAATAATTTATTTGCCTGATTTACCTTCTTCTCACAACGGCCCGAGAACTTCAGCTCATTGTCAACATACACACGTAGGTCCTTCTTACATGCAGTCTCAAATAGTGCAGTTTCTTCATCCAGTTGGGGCATATGAATACGCCTCCTTGCCATTGGTACGCTCCAGGTGCATCCTCTTACCCTTCGTGACATTGAATCTCAGCAGCCATTTCTTCGACCATTCTTGGTGCCCACAGAGGTCCTTCTGCAGCTCTTCACAGTCCGCTTGGTTCTTGATTTCCCGAAATAACTTGGCGTCATCGGCAAACATTTGTGTGGAGGAGTGTACAACGTCAGGCATGTCATTTATGAAACAAACAAACAACAGTGGGGCCAATACACTGCCCTGTGGTACCCCGCTTGTGACAGGTACGGATGATGATTTCGTGCCATTAATCACCACACACTGCTTGCGGTCATGTAGAAAATCTTCTATCCACGCTAGGACATTTTCCCGAATTCCGTACCCTTCCAGTTTGATTTTCAGCCTTTCGTGGGGTAGACTGTCGAAAGCCTTGGCAAAATCTAGGTAATTATTGTTGATATTACCACCCCGTTCCAGAATATGGGTCCAAATATCCAAAACCTTGAGCATTTGTGTTAAGCAGGAGCGCCCCGGCATAAAACCGTGTTGGCAATCCTTTACAAGGTCGTATCTGATAATATCTGATAATACTCTCAAGTACTTTACATACTATGCTGGTCAGGCTCACCTGTCTATAGTTGTTCGTGGAGTGACGATCGCCCTTCTAGAAGATAGGACTCACATAAGCCACTTTCCATTCACTGGGGACCTTTTGTTCATCCAGGCATTTACAAAACAGGAACTTCAGGGGCTCGGCAAGCTCGTTGCACAACTCTCTTAGCACTCTAGGATGCACCAAGTCAGGGCCGGGACTCTTATGGACCTTTAGCCTGGACAGTTTATTTCTAATACCCTCTTCTGTGAACACAATGTGGGTCAGTGCTGTGTCAAACCGTCTGTCCTCAAGGTTAATTGCATCCTCTCTTGTGAACATTGAGGAAAAGAAGCTGTTCAATGCCTCAGCTTTATCCTGGTCAAAATCTGCGTAACTACCATCTTCAAGCCTCAGGTCTGATACACCTACTCATGTTTTTCATTTCGACTTTGCATAGCGGTAAAACGCCTTTGCGTTTGACTTGACCTCGCTTGCAACCAGCCTCTGGAACTCCTTTTCAGCCCTTCTACACTCTATCTTTGCTTGGTTTCTGGCTCTTGCATACATCCTCCTGTCCTGCTCATGGTTTGACCCAACCCACGTCTCGAATTTCTGGGTTTTCTTCGTAATTTTTTCGACCGCCGCATGGTTCATGTGTAGGGATCCCATCGTATTCCTAGAAGCACTGGGTTTGGTCTTGGGTATATATTTATCGATCAAATGGGTCACTTTACTAGTTATGATATTCAGCGTAGTGTCTACGTTCTTGTGCCTTAATGAGTCAGGCCAGTTGATACCTCTCATCTCTTCCCTCATCCCGTTGTAATTTCCCTATATGGTGACTGGTGCCAACTAGGTCAAGGTGTTCCAGTTTGGCCGCCATACCCTCATCGTTTGTTATGATGAGGTCAAGCGGCTTGGGTGTTTGCTCCCCTCTGTAATGTGTCGGGTCTCTAACATGTTGGAACAGAAAATTATCTCTCAGAGTTTCTACAAAAAGAGTAGCAGGGTTATTCAAGTCATTTGAGGTGAACTCGTTTCTCCAGTCGATGTCGCCAAAGTTAAAGTCCCCCATGATAAGGAGATGGCTAGGGTTGAGCATTGCTGCATTGTCTATTAAGGCTCTTAAGTTCCTTTGATTTAGTGGGCCACAGTTTGTGGATCTGTAGATACACCCGACGATAAGCAAGTCCCCTCCCTTTAATTTAATTTTACATCTCTTGGACTCTTCAAAAATATCCTCTCCCTGTACCCTCGCCTGGCTGGCTCTAAGGTCTTGCCTAGCATAGACAACCACACCCCTCTTGCAAGTTTCTTGAGAAAGGCTCATAAATGAGTCATATCCAGCAAAACTGAACTCACATTCCTCTGGGTCGATTCTCCTGTTCTTGTACAACAGTTCTACAACTCCTACAATATCTGGTTGGTGTACTTTCAGTAGTGTTTCAAACTCCTCTCTCTTATCAAGAAACGTGTCAGTATTAGTGTACATGACATTCAAGCCAAAATTTGTTCTCGGTAACGTCTCTGCTCTTAGTAGTAACCCCGCTAAGTACACTGTATTTTGCAGGGTGTGGTTAGAAACGGCATTGTTTACACGGTGATCGCCTCCTCCTGTCCGGAAGGCGGAGCTGGTGCTACCTCCCGGGTGGGGGGTAGAGCGGGTGGAGGGTGCGCTGCTGCCCCCTGGCCCTGTGTCGGCACACTTGCTTCCACTACCCTCCCCCTGAATATAACCCATGTACACCCGTCCCCGTTCCTCCTTGACTCCTCCCTCTTCTGCTTCAAGTCCTGCAAGAGCTTCTTGTGCTGTTCCCTCTGCATTATCGTGCGATCTGGGTGAATGAATACACCCCGAGAAGCCTCGCTCCTTGCTAAGTTTTTTGCCTGCCGAATAATCCCCCATTTTTCCTCCTCGCTCACTAGTGTGATCCTGAGGGGGCGAGGCTTATCCCCCTGCTTTTGCCCCAGCCTCATCACATCCTGTGGGGTTGATGGCATCTTCATAACCTCTGTACAAATATTTGAAACTGCATCTTATCGTGTGTTACCTTACTTTCAGTTCCCTCAGCCTGGCTCTCCGGGACTCCAAGAACTATTACATTGTTCCTGCGCTAAAAACATTCCCGTTGTTCCTCCTCTCCCCTAACAGTAGGTCCATCCGTTAATTTTCATTTCTTCGACACACTTCTTCAGAGTCCCTAGCTGCTGTAGGAACTGTTCTGATCCTGCATTACTCTCCGCCACACCCCATGGCCCTGCTAATGCCTCAGCATAACTCCTCTTAGCAACCACCTCCATTCTATCGGCTACTTCCTCAGTCTTAGCAAGGATCTCTTTCCCAACTTGCTCTAGTTTGGCAACCAGCAGGGCTCCAGCTTCATATATTTTCGTCTCTAGGGAACTCGTTCCCTTATGGCTTGCAATCGCCTCTTTCACCTTGACTATGCAGTCAGGGCAATACCAGCAACAGCCTTCATGCTTTATGGCAGTTAGCATCTTCCTAAACGTTGCATTAGTCAGGCCTGTATCCTCCATTTCCGACGTCTCCCTGCAGTAATCACACATCATACTCATGGTTGTTGTTGTTGTTGTGGGGGGGGGGGGGGGAGGGTGCAGACTGTGCATAGATCTACACCTATTTAAAAATAAGAGAAAAAAAAACAGTAATTAGCTGCTCTCTGCTGGATTTAACCACCTCCCCTGTTGCCTATTGAGTTGTCTTCTGCTATCACTGTGAACACTGTATCTCCCTGCGAATGGTGTATTGTAGACACAGTTTCAGTCCTTGAGAAAGCACACAAACAAAATAAAATTTAATATCTCTGTGGCACCTACGACACGACTTGGTCTCTGCTGGCAGTGGTGCCTTACCAGCTTGCTTGCCAGTTTGTATTCACTTTAAGTTATTTACAACCTCTTCCTCGGTCACTGATGACACTGTGAACTGATTTACCTAAAATCACAGTACTACACTCCCTGGTTGGCCTTTATCACAGCCGTGACCACAACTCCGTAAAAAAAAGAAAAAGAAAAGCTTTGTCATATGACAGTGATTTTGTGGTTACCTCCTGATCTGGGCTGTACCTCCAACTCTGTGGAAATTGAGTTTTCAAAAATACAATCGCGTCTAGCATTAAAAATCCTACATCGATTTACACTTTCACATCACTAAGACGATCTTGATGTTCTTAAGTAATCACTGTCCAATTCCTGCCGCTCAACATACTCTCATGAGGTAAGGACGTCTGACATAAAAGCTTATCTTAAGTTAAGCTCCGTCCTTAACCTACACTCACAGTTCACAGTGTTTTTACGGTGATCCTTATTGACTGTGCATAATATATATTTTTTTATAAATAAATGGAGAAAAGACCATTTGAAGTTTGACAACTTAACCCAACAAACTAAACAGCTCCAAGGCTGTTATATAACAGTTCCCCAAACTTGGTTGTGTCATGAACTTTTTGATCAAAGGTAAGAAGATACAAATTCTCATCTCTATCATAGCCAAAAGGATTCACAGTGGATTCAATACCTGCTGTAAGTCTTTTGAGATCCTCGTTGTCTTTCTGTACTCTGTGGGGGGGAGGGGGGGGCTCAAATTCTTCGCATCGGCTGCAGTAAATTGTAGAGTTCCCGCCAAACTGAAGCTCGGAGAAATATAAGGAACCAGAGATCTGTTTGGTCGACTTCTTGTCATAAGTACCATGGAAAAAATTGATCTTCAGAAAATTTTGTAATTTCCTTTAACACCAGTACACTTGTCTTTGACACATGCTGATGGCAGTATGAATACAACTGATAAATCCAATTTGATGAGAAAACTGGAAAGCATGACTCCCAATGTTACCATTGTATACAGTAGGTGACATTTGCATTACACACACAACATAATATTCCATTAACAGTTGGGGGGCATTGCCCGGGTTCTGCTGTTTCAGCTTTGCCAGATAACCCCTGTGGTCCATTTTGTTTGGGACACCTATGTGTTCCCCTGGATCAAAGATTTAGTGCATCAACGGCTCGGTTCATAAAAAATGTGTCTCTGCATCAAAAGCCCTTATCGACATCGTCCAAAGTACTGGCACTCGGCTTTGAAATCAACATCTTTCAAACATCACTTCAACAATTCCTGGCTCTTGAGTAGCACAAGGATATATATGATGATTTGCTTGTCATTTACCAATGCAATTGCTTCACTACAAACAGTACCACTTGTACCTTCACTGAATTCCACTCTTGAGGAAGATGATACCAGGATGGTTTTCATCAACATCGTATCACTGAGAATCACACGGCAGCAAACATTACCATATGGAGTAGTGACACAGATTTTCTAATTATGATTCTGAATTACTTGGCTCAGAGAGTGGTAAGTTGTCTTGTCTCGCTGGATGCAGGTCTCAGTCGTAACAACACAAGGCGCTTCATCAACCTAGATCACATAGTTAGTACCACTGATAAAGTAACCCTGGATGCGTTGCCAGGCATCCACGCATTTACAGGTTGCGATTTCACTGCCTCTTTCATGAACAAAGGAAAGATTCATTCATCAGAACTTATGATGAAAAATTATGAATATAAAGCATTTTTTGGAACACTGTTGTCATCAGATTCTGTAGTGACGATATGTATCGTTGTGAGAAATTTGTGTGCCATCTATAAGGGAAACCAAAGTTAAAAGAAGTGAATGATTCTGTTACACAATATTTCAAAAAACTTGCTCACCTAAAACACTTCAGAATCCATTGGCCTTAATGAAAGGAGTTAATCCAACTTCCTTACCACCATGCGCGAAATCTCTCGGGAAGCTCTTAAGAAGCAATTATGTTGCAGTGATGTGAAAAATAGTTTAGTTAGAAAGTCCCTGTAAATCAGAACCCTAAAAAATGGTTGGATGCAGGTGGATGGAATATACATGACTGATTGGTGTGATGCTAAACAATTTCCTACAGATACCTACCAAGCACTTGAGACAGACGCCCACTATTCTTAATGAAGACTCTAATGATGAAGAACTACTCTTTGGCGAGTCAGCTACTGTTGAATATGCATAAAGCTGTATTGAAAATGGCTTATTCTACAGCAATGGAGGGAAATCATAATATGAAAGCTACACGAATTCATTTATTTCGGGAAATGTTTATTTGGCCAGATGGTAGGGTGGCAGGGTTGGGCACGGGTGGAACTCGATAAGCACCCACCTCCTGGAGGTGAGTTCTAGGTTGTTCTGGTTCTAAAAATCAAAACAAAATACAGAGCTGCATCATAGAGCCAAATTAGTATATTTCTCGACATTATAAACAAGTCGAATGTCATTCATAGACATGGGAGAATTTTTCAGGTTTAGTGGTGAGGTGTAATAATATCTCCTTTCCTTTTCTTTATGTACAGTATCTCAAAAAATTATCTTTCCACACTCTGTGCTAAACATTATAAGACCACGGATGATAGATATTGTAATATGCGTTTGCTTTGGCATAAACGAGTAGATTAACAAAAGTAATGCAATGTGCATTTACTTTGGCATAATTAATATGCTGTTAGGCTACCAAATGTAGGAGGTTCAGTATTAGGGTGTGTCAATTTAGGGGGTGAACTGGCTAAATTGAAAATCGAGTAATTTGGTAGCAATTTATTGTAGTCTTTAAGCATGCAAAACAATATTCTGGCATAAATTTTTTTTTATAATAAGTCCTACCTACATCAAATGGATTTTTAAATGTACATATTTGTGAATTTATAACATAACCAGCGTTTGCACACATGTTACTGTTTCAAGTTTCAAATTATTATATTTTATTATCCGTAGTCTATTTGAAAGTAACCAATGCCTTCATACTCTCTTTGCTTTGGTTTCTTGTCATCAGTAGTCTGCTTGCTATTTGTGCTTTGATGTAATCTTCTCGCCTCTCGTGGCTGTAAACATGGCCCGCTGCTTCTGTGACCATTTTCACACATCTCTCCACACTTTGAGTGTGGGAAGGCCACTTCGGCACCTGCATTGGAGTCTCTTTAAGGTTTCTCAATTCTTGGCTAGTTAGACTTGTTGTCAATGGTGGCTCTAAGACTTCCAAACTCAAGTCAACCAATTCTGACAATTTGGTGGCATTGACGTTTATTGGGGGAACTTTTCTTGAATGAAACGAACAGTCTCCCAACTGGTCGTCATCTATTAGCGTTCCTCTAATCTTTAGAATGACTTCTACAGCCTCGGTTCGGAGATTGGTACATTGACTGCAAAGCATTGCTTGCAAAACTGCTTCTGATCGAGCATACCAAGCGGACCTTCTTGCCACAGGTAACACGATGTCCCTCACTACCTTCCTCTGTGTTCTTATTAGCTGCAATTGAAACAAAAGGTGATTGGGCCCATCCACCCACATAGGATTAAGTTTCACACTAAACCACTGGGGAAGATAAACTCCAATAATAAATTCAACAATTAACCTCAAATTCTTCAGCACTTTGCCCTTCAATTCGTGTTTGGAAATCCAAATCCTGCAGAAACGAAGAGCTGTAGTTAACCAACGGCTGTGACTGACAGGTCCAATCTCCAAGAGAGCCAATGACTGAGGCACTTCTCCTGATCTTATTGCTTGGGCAATACGATAAGCATAGGATTGATCTGTGCTGAGATCTTTGATGACTCCTTCAGACAACGCCGGAAGGGGAGGGCCAACTTCGACCTTTGGAAAGGTTGTATTTATTTCTAGTTGTGTTGCTTCATCCAGCATGATGCCAAGGGGACCTGACCACTTGTTGTTGCTCTTTGTAGGACCATCAAGTTCCTGGATGAGATGACGAAGAGGTAGCTCGCCTGTATGTAAATCACATACAATCCAAACAAGTCTTCTTCCTAGTTTTTTCTCTAAATGCGTCATTACACCCCCCTGCCATCCGGTGTTCACTGCAGTTGAATCTCCACCAACAGCCTGCAGTGAACTGCCAAGTCCTCTCTCCTGAACCCAACATAAAATATGATCAGCAATGACCTCTGCATGTTTCTTCCCTTCTACTTCAGTTTCGGGAGCAAAGTGAAACAAAAACCGACCACCAGGCTCAGAACAGACAGAGTAGTGTTCTTCTTTGATGAGACCTGGAAACTTTCTGTTCACTCCCTCTACTTCTAGCAAAACTCTTGTGTCATCTATTCTTCCATCAAACAAAAGACAGGAGAGCCCTCCCTCGCTTAAATCTTTTTCATGCTGATCAGATATTTCCTTCATTATTTTTTCTTGTGCTCTTCTAATTTTATTATGATCTATCACCAAAGATACATCCTCTCGGCTGATGAGGCCTGCATCTATCCAAGCGGCAGTTGCAATTTCTGCAGCCTCACGAAGTCCAGCATGGTGGCGAATACTAGCTAAAGCAATGTTTGAAATATTTCTTGTGTTGTATTTCATTTTCTTTGGTAAAGGTTCAGATGGCTCTTTGGAACTATCATCTGATGTTGCTTCCTGTTCATCAGAAGAACTATCAAAGAAGTGATAAACATCTTGACACAGCTCTTCCTCTCTTTGGATGGCTTCTTCACTCTTCATTTTCTTCTTTTGTTCCCTCTCTCGGATTTGTTCTCTCTTCTTGGCATTAGCAATCTGCTTCTTTGTTTCTGAATAATCTATTGAACCCATTTGCATACTTCCTTGGCCTTCTGCCTTTGTCCTCTGTGCCTTTATAAATTCAAGCTCTAAAACAGGGATCTTCTTTTCACATATCAAGAAGCGCTCAACACACTGACCCTTTCGACTCTCACTGACCATCACCACGACCTCATCTGCAAATTTGGTAAGAAGCTTCTACACCATCCCCGACACCGGCTCCTACTACCACCTGAGATCCCTTGTCCGAGAATTGCTGTGCGACACCACAACCGCATCCAGCCCATACGTGCACGAACTGATCGCTATAAGAACAGCCCAGTCCCAACCATTGTAAAAATTATCAATAACTTGTAATACTGTAACACTGTCACTATGTTGAAATGAACTGTAGTTATTATATGTCTTATTTGTGTCACTTATGTTACTTGTATATTATTTGTAATTCGTAACCCATTCCCCAAATATGTAACTGTATATTTTCAGCCTTCTGGCTGCCAAGCTCTTTCAATAAACCGTTAATTATTATTATTATTATTATTAATCAATGTGGGAATTATTTTCTCTCTTACCTGAGTGAGAACAGTTGGATTCAGAACATAATTGTATGGAGCACTTGCAGGTCAAAATGTCAAACAGAGTATCAAGTGTGTGCAGAAATTCATTTTTCCTGACCAAGTTTCCTTTACCAAGTGATGTTTCAACTGCTTTGTGCCATAATTTCGTTAGTTTTAGCTCAATAGTTCGACACTGATTAATCACAGGTGGTTTGAATAGTGCATTAGCTTTTGTCCATTGATGCAGAAGAGGGACTATCATGTCATTTATGAGTTCTTTATCTGTACAGTTCCTTCTGTCCTTTGCATTTTTTTCTCGAAGGAGTAACCCTAATCTTAGCATGTCTCTCACTGTTGGAAGTTCTGATACAGGAAGCTCCTTCCCTTTACCAACTAGCAGGCTCAAGTGGGTTGACAACTGACTTCTTGTCTTCAATTTTGACATCTTCACACTATCTGACAAATAGAAAAATATTTCAATGTTTCATAATTCAATTGTTGTTTCAAAAAATATCAATTTGTTTATCAAAAATGCTGTAACAGAAATAACATAATAATTTCTTAGAACATAATGTTTTATACAATGATATAAGTAACTGCGACAATCAATATGCCCTACTTACAATAATTATAATGTAGAATTCGTCTGGTAGAGTAGGTGCAAGTGCAATGAGAGCAAACCACCGTCTATGATATCTAGAAGGAGAGTGAGCCGGGCGCCTTATCCTCACGCTTGGTACAAGTCAAAACAAGAATTAAACTGTCCCACACGGAGAGCCTGTTCATGTTCATGTTCTGACATGCATATTGTACACAAGCTATAGAACCATAAAATACTCCATAATCCATATGCTTACATGAGATTAGTTAATATCAAGTGAATAATTCTAATCAAGTCTCATTGATTTGTTGAAATACTGATATTTGAAACTTTAAGGTATCATTGATGTAGGTGAGGGTTATTTCAATTCATTTTTGTTTGCTAATCTCAAGTTTAGACATAAAGAGGCACAATATTTTGACTACCAAATTTGATTTTTAACATGTTGACAAAATTGACACACCCTATTCAGCATGCCACAGAGTCACACATACCAACCCTCCCGAAACATCACGAGTTGCATGTAGCATTTCGGGAGTTATCGGACCCATCCTGGCAGATTCTTTTTTTTTTTACATACTGTACAGTACATCTGGTGACCTTCTTTTGCAGTTAGCAAACCATGATTGAACAAAAGCAAGTATTGTTTGTATAGACGACGAAAAGCGGCCTCTTGTAGCTCAGATTGACGGATATGATGCTTAGCGCTTCGACGTAGGAGCGAAATCAGACTTCTTTGGTTTGGTTTGGTTAGGTTAGGTTAGGTTAGGTTAGGGCAGGGCAGTTTTCCGAGAAAGTGTCCTTGCGGATTTTTGTAAGAAGTGGATTTTCAGATTCATGAGTTTTTACCCTAGACACAATCTTCCAACCTTTCAAACGACTATGTGTAGCAAGCAGCACTTAAGGGCCTTGTCGTATTGTCGTATGCCAGTACAGTACATGATGCGCTCCTGAACAGGTTCATAACTACTGGGCCTGATATATAGAATGCAGTGATATGTTTGGCAACTGTTTAACAATATATAATACAACATACACTTTCCGTCAGGAAAGCAGGTAAAGGTATACTAACTTGATCAGCTGGTTGTACTGTGCTTCACCGTCAGGTAGACTGGTCACGGCTGCATCTGGGCGAGTGACATAGTCATTCTTGACATAGTCACGCAGCTGCTGGAACCCTGGAGAAATCTGTGGTGCAACAGTGTTTATGTTAAATTACGATTGCTTTCTTGAACGGGCTTTATATCTATCTATCTATCTATCTCTGAATAGTTAGACACTTTCCAGTTATTATACTTAGAAATACAGTATTTGCATTTATTTAACATAGGTGACCTTCAAAAAGGAAAATACATCATTAGCCTCTATCATCCAATCAGTATAACATCAATTGTAGGAAAATTACTTAAAGGAACAGATTCAAACTCAATTCAAATCACTTCGGGAACACGTTGGCGTTCATGTCTGACAAATCTATAATCATTTTTTTCAACTGTTTTCGAATTAGTTGAAATGGACACGATTATGATGTGGTTTACCTTGACTTTAGCAAAGCCTTTCACAGGGTCCCCCACGAAAGACTAATCTTTACGTAAAGTGAAGGCTCGTTGAATTGGAGGAGATATTCTAAATTGCTTTAAGGCATGGTTACTGAATGGGGAAAAGAGTGAGCATTAATGGCACTGAATTCGATTTTGGTTACGTAACTAGTGGAGTACCCCAAGGCACAGTACTTGGACCATTGTTATTTATTAGATACATTAATGACATAGATACAGGCATAGACAGCAACTTAAGAAAATTTTCTGACTACACTAGAATAGGGCGTGCAATTAAACCTGATGAGGAATCCAAAAAATTACAGGGTCTTAAAAATGGCAGTAATGTGGAAAATGTAAAGTACTTAGCCTAGGAATAAATAAATAAACCATCTTTTAGACGAACAACAATTATATTGAGAAATTCGACTGTATGTTCAAAACTAGGCTAGCAAGGTGCTTGGGTTCATACAAAGAATGTTATTTACAAGACTAGCGAGATTATCGTTAAACTATATATCGTGTACGTGAGACCTCACTTGAATTATGTGGTTCCGTTTTGGTCACCATAAACAGAGTGGATATTGAATGTCTAGAAAGCATTCAGAGGAGGATGAAAGGCATTAGGAACTTCGAGTATGGAAACAGATTAAAGCATCTTAATTTGCACTCCCTCGAGAGACGGAGAGTGAGGGGCGATATGTTCGAGATGTATAAATGGAGATCAGGGTTAAACAAAGGTACTTAAACTATCTAACCAGGAGAAAACACGTAGCAATGGTTTTAAATTAGAAAAATTTAGATTTAGGTGAGAAATGGGTAAACACTGCACTGGTTGATGAGTGGAACAAGTTATCAAACATCATCATTAGCTTGAACACGCTGGGAAGCTTCAAATATAGGTTGGACAGATTTATTAGTGATATGGGTTGACTGTAAACGGGGCTGTTGTGTGGATCAATAGGCCCTCTGCAGTTTCTTCCATTTCCATGTTCTTAGCCTACGGTAAAACATGTAAAAAATTATTACTGCATCAAATTATTTTCTTTTAATTCTGACATGCAGAAATTCTAGAAAATGCAAGAAATTCGAAATATGTGGTATGATTTTGTATGCATAAAATCGTCAATAAGTAGTTACTATCTTTGTATTATATGTTCTTGCATTTAGTTTATGACGTATTGAATTCAATAATTTTTTAAGTATTTAATATTCACTGATGTACAGCATTAAACATCTTTCACGAATGACTATGTATTGTTTTCTTCTGTTTATCTAATTTGGAATCGTAAGAATCGTGATTACAGTTTCTAATGTAATCATAATCGATTGCATTATTTTCGGAAGGAAAAGTAATCATAATTATGAATTTGCAAGGTAATCGTAATCGGTTCTATATTTTATTATTATTATTATTATTATTATTATTATTATTATTATTATTATTATTATTATTATTATATATATATATATATATATATATATATATATATATATATATATATATATATATAAATATATATTATTTTTTTATGGGGATGAGCCCACCCGGGCACAAGTCAATGACCCACATCGGGGCCTGGGGGCGAAATTTTAATAATAATAACTATAATAATAATAATAATAATAATTAGTACATAATAAATAGAATTTATAATAAATAATAAAAAATAAAAAATAAATAATAATAACAATAAAAATAACACTGAAAATAATAATAATAATAATAATAATAATAATAATAATAATAATAATAATAATAATAATAATAATAATAATAATAATAATAATAATAATAATAATAATAATAATAATATTAATAAAGAACCATAAAGAAATACAAAAATGAAAAAAAGATCAATAGTGAGAAACGATATATGTATGTTGAGTTGTCAAAGAGAAACCATTGAGACCCTGCAGTTGTGTGTAAATGAGGCAGAGAGTCAGATCAGCATACTGGGACTTGGTCAACAATCTCTCTTCCTTTTCTCTTCGCCGCAATGTTGCTTCACTCTCTCTCTCTTTTACAGGTACTTTAACAGGCAATGTTCGATGGATTTGGCATCCTGTGTACCGCCGGCAAGGCCGTGGGCTCGTAACACATGTCTTGCCCGCGGTGACCACCGTTTCTCTGTGGATGTCGGTCACACGAGAATAACTCGTTATAGCACATCCTTCTTTCTTTACACAGCCGAACTGTGGAATGCTCTGCCTTCTTCTGTGTTTCCATATTTATACAATTTGTCTCACTTTAAAAAGCTGGTTTTCCGGCATCTTCGTGGTGTAGGTTAACACAGTACAGTATAAGCTTTTTCTTCTCTGTTTTCAATTTCTTTTTGTTCTTATTTTTCGCCCCCCAGGCCCCGTTGTGGGTCGTTTGACCTGTGCCCGGGTGGGCTACTCCCAGTAAAAAAAAAAAAAAAAAGCAGGGTCTACCATAAGACAATAAATTATGCTTCCAATATCTTGCCAGGTGAAGTTTAAGATATTATAACTTAGGTTCTATAGGAGATAAAAAATAATCTGTAAAATGCATTGGCGAGATAATTTATTCAAGGTTTTAGTGACCAAAAAATTATTTATTCAATTTTTTTTCTTTCTGTTTTTACAGGTAATCTGCCCCAACACTGAATAGATTCAATAGAAGAGAAGGTAAATTATGTCCTCTACTTAGTTGAGTTAAAGTCTGTAACAGCGGTTAGAAGAAAATTTACGACTCCTTACAAGAAGGAAAAACCACACAGAAATTCAATTACGAGTTGGATGAAGAAGTTTAAAGAGACAGGTTCCGTTAATTACAAGCCACGAACTGGAAGACCGGGAGCAAACAAGGAGACTGTGGCGTCTATAGAGAAAACTTTTCTAAATAGTCCACGAAAATCACTAAGATGGGCTCCTCTGGAACTAGATGTTCCTGGTACAGAATTCAACTCAACTAACCAAAGGACACAATTCATCTTATCTTCTACTGAAGCCATTCCGTATAATGTTGGGGAACATTATCTGGAAAAACAAAAAGAACAAAAATTAGAATAAATAAATTTCTTTGGTCATAAAAAACTAATACATTATCTCTCCAATGCATTTTACAGATTTTTTTTTATCTCTTATAGAACTAAGTTATTAATATTTTAAACTTCACCAGGACATTACGGACACCTTATATATATATATATATATATATATATATATATATATATATATATATATATATATATATATATATATATATATATATATACATATATATATATATATATATATATATATATATATATATATATATATATATATATATATATATATATATATATATATATATATATATATATGCTTTGTGAGAGTACAATGTGATGGTTAAGTAAACTTGGAAAAAAAATTCTATTGAAGGTTTAATATTTACAAATTACTTCAATATTTCTTCCACTTGGTAACGGGGATGCTGTCAATATTCTATGTTGAGGTCTACAGTATCTTATAAAGCAGATAAGGTTGCATCAACATTTTGCTACGATGTAAATATAAGAACACAAGAGTATAAGAATAGAGGTAACTGCAGCGGGACTATTGGATCATACTGGGCAGTCCCGTTCACACCCAACCCCTATGGCTCATATATCCATCACACCTTTGTACCTATGTTTGAAGCTATCCAGCGTAATCGATTTATTGATGATGTTTGGTAACTTGTTCCACTAATCCACTACTCTATTTCCAAACCAATGTTTACTTATCTCGCGCCTAAATATAAATACATATAATTTAAAACCATTGTAACAAGTTTGCTCCTGGTTGTATAGTTTGAGTATTTTCGTTATATCACCTTTATTTAGCCCTGGCTTCCATTCATACACCTCGATCATATCGCCCCTTACTCGACGTCTCTCGAGGGAGTGCACATTAAGATGCTCTACAGTCTCTTTAATCAAGGTTCCTAATGCCCGGGATTAGTCTTGTAATTCTCTTCTGAGTTCTTCAAGGGATTCTATATATATTCTGTAGTACGGTGACCAGAACTGAACTGTGTAATCCAAGTGAGGTCTCACAAGCGCAAGATATAGTTTTAGGATAACCTCGCTAGTCTTGTAACTGACACTCCTTTGTATGAGCCCAAGTACTTTGTTAACCTTGTTTCGAGCAAATACATATTGCTGACGTGGTTTTAGATTCCAACTTATCATTACAGTACTCCTAAATCTTTCTCATAGTCGCATTTCTCTATAACAACGTTGTTCATTTGATATCTGTTTTCCCTGTTTACATCTCCTGGACTAAGTACTTTACATTTGTCAACATTAAATTTCATCTGCCATTTTCAGACCATTCGAAATTTTTTTTTAGATCTTCCTGTAGTTTTGCGGAGTCCTCGTCAGCTTTAATTAAACGCCCATTTTAGTGTCATCAGCAAATTTACTTATGTTGCTGTCTATGCCTATATCTATATCCTTTATGTATATAATAAATAGTAATGGTCCAAGTTTTGAGCCTTGGGGTAACTCCACGAGTGACGTTACCCTAATTGAATCAAGTGCCGTAAATGCTTACTCGCTGTTTCCTGTCCTGTAACCATGCCCTAATCCATTTTCGAATAACTCCTTCAATGCCTCAACTTTTCGTATTAGTCTTTCGTTGGGGACTCTGTCAAAGGCTTTCCTAAAGTCGATGTATATACCACATCATGATCGTGCCCGCCGTCCACTGAAGCCATAACAGCTGAAAAGAATGCTAATAGATTTGTCACACACGAACGTTTTTAATGACATGTTAAACAAATTTGCTAAGGGCATACAGTACTAAGCTCTCCCTTACATTCCGTTAATACTCTGGCAAATATCTCATCGGGACCAGGTGACTTATTAGGCTTTAGTTTGTCTGTTTGCTTACTAACATCGTTACTAGTCACTACTATCTCGCTTAATTTATTTGCTTCACTATATATGTGGGAATTAAATAACAAATTACAAATTAAACCTAAATGAGCAGTATGAACCAACAATAATGTAAAAATAAATTTCACAATCGCCCACTATTAACCAGTAATACTAATGGGCAAAAATAATAAAAATAACGATAATAATACCAGGTAATAATATTAATAATAGGAATAAAAATTATTATTATAATAGTGATGATAGATTACACCAATCAATAACGATGATAATTTTGGATTGCAACAACAAAAAGTAGTAACTTTTCCATCTCACCTTGTCAAGGATTATGGCATTAGCGCGCTCCTTGAAGTCGGCAATCTGTTCCCGATTAAAGTTGTCGGGGAAGGTGGTGAAGGGCGTCCACAGCGGCGAGTCTTCTGCCACATCCACCACGAACCTTTCCAGGCCCTCCACCACACTTTTCTGGCCACACCAACACCTAAAGTACTAATGTGTTTAAACTCATGTAAAATATTTGCTGACTTGGGGACTATACTCAGTGAGACATCAGTTGTTACAAAGGTGGACGTCTCTTTAATCTTGTATGTTTCTTGAGGAGTTGACTTACCAACTTTCAAAATCTTTAATGTTATGTTTATTGATTATATAAATGTAAATATAAATCTTGGTTAGTCCTTAAACAACCTTACATTTCCCACTGCAGTCAATGCGAAAATACATAAATTTATAAAATGTATCAAATTCTTTGTCATTAATGTAATGCGTACTCTCACTATGCTCATTTATAGAGGATTCTAAAATTTATTACTGTTTGTCTTCTTGCTGCAAAAAGGGTTTTATCAAACCACTAAGATTAGTTGATATATTTTCAGATTAGATTTGGGTGTCATCAAAAGGGTTAAATTACTGATTTGTATTTAAAAGGACAAAAGCTATTGGAGTAAGGAAAGGGCAGCAAATTAGCCGCTGTCTCCGTGAGGTCCAAAAATGTAAACAAACCATCACTGAAATTGTTGAATCTTAGCATGAACGGACCAAATTTTGGTCCATTCTGTTAAAATCGGACGTCAGTGAGGGTTTAATTCAGGAGATAGACAATGTTCTATTTGCCACTTCATCTGCTGCATCCAAACTTTTCATTGCTTCATCAAGGGATTTGCATTATATTGCATTAAAATAAACACATCTGTGAAAGTCCCAATTAAAATCCATTATTAACAAAGCAGAGCTATTCTAAAATACTGCCTTACTAGGTTGAGGGAGAGTTAAGTTACGCCTAAAAAAGTAGCGTATACACTATACAGTATACGTGTACAGTATATTCCGTAAAAAAAAAAGTCTAATCAGTCCACCACCGGAGACTACTCTAGACAGGGAGGGGTTAAGAGATAATACTGAAGGAGGGACTGACTACATACCTTATCCTCCCAACACAGTGGGTACTATTCTAATGAGACAGGACGTCTACTCACCATTGAGATAGCGTGATTGACGTTCCCTGTGGTCACACCCGTCTCCATCAACATCTGGATTTGCTTCAGCTGTTCAGGTAGTTTCTCGTAGCGAGACAAAAGCTTCTCATAGTCGTCACTTGTCTTAAATACCATCCATGAGATCAGGCGCTCAAGGTCCACGTGGACTCCTTCCCTGTAGCTCAGCGGTACCAGGAAGCTGCAACAATAATATATATCTTGCTGACACGTTTAGGCTGTTTTTAGTTTAACAAATTTATTGACAAAGCTTGTAGTACAGTTTGTCTATTCTGAGTAATTCAGTCAGGTCTTGACACTGAGGGTGGTATCACTTCTCACTGCCACGCAGGACAGAGGTTCATACACAAGGAAATACATCATATTCATTAACAGCTATATATATATATATATATATATATATATATATATATATATATATATATATATATATATATATATATATATATATATATATTATCAACACCTCAACCCGCCAGGCTAATGAAATATATATATATATATATATATATATATGCAAGTAAATCACTGTAGGTGCGCGTGATCTAGGTATATGCTGATAACCACCAGGAAAGAAGAAAACACGAAGTTCCCAAGCGCTTTCGTGTAATTCACATCTTCAGGGGTGAGTACAGACTAGATAGAGGGCGGGTCACTGTCCCATCTGACCCAACCACCAACCGTTGTGTGCCATTTAAAGATTAGTAGGGTCATTACCTAATTACCTGACCATTGTGGACCTGGTCTCACCCTCCTCTGTATATATTCATCTTGTTTTGCATTACTCTATCTAGTCTGTACTCACCCCTGAAGATGTGAATTACACGAAAGCGCTTGGGAACTTCGTGTTTTCTTCTTTCCTGGTGGTTATCAGCATATATATTATATATATATATATATATATATATATATATATATATATATATATTATATATATATATCGAGGTCAGATTCATGTGGGTAATGTCACTGTTCACTGCCATGAGGACAGAGGTTCGTCCACAAAGAAATACATCATATTCATTGACACTATATATAGGTCAGATTCATGTGGGTAATGTCACTGTTCACTGCCATGCAGGACAGAGGTTCGTCCACAAAGAAATACATCATATTCATTAGCAGTATATATAGGTCCGTGGTTCAAATACATTGGACGTCAAATTCTAATTGAAGACTAATCAGTGTGGGTTAGCAAATTTGGGATAAACAGCAAGAATGTCCTCAAGCACCCCCGATTCAATGTAGTAATTACAAAGTTCAAGATACAATAAGTCAGGTGGCCTGAAGTCTTTGACAGTGTCACATTCAATAATATAGTGTTCAAGTGTATGCTTTAAAGGTTTATCACAAAGTTTACATACTGAGTGTTCCGGTATGGGTACAGCGTTACTAACCTGCCAGATGTGTCTGTGTCCTAGCCTAATTTTGGTCACGACTACATCACATTGTATGGTTCTGTCCTTATGCTGGCCATACCGGTGTCTCTTGTCTCAAAATTTGTCATATTTACTAATGCTACAACTTCCAGGTCTCTCTGCATTTCTCGCTTCTTCTAAATCAGAGTTCATGATTCTGACTTGAATGTTTTTAAGTACAGCATTGGACAGGCCTAGGTCACGGTCAACATTTTCTTTCTTACATGCCTCATTGGCCAGTCTATCAGCACGGTCATGATACCTGATTCCAACATGGGACAGGATCCACACAAATTCGATACGAATTTGTTCTCATTGGCAGTTATCATATTCCTTTTAATATCACATACAACTTTAGACATGGAGCCTGACGGGCTGTTCATTGATTTCAAAGCACTTTGAGAGTCACAGAATATCACCCCACCTCCATTTTCTTTAAGGTAGTCTGTAGCTAAGTAAATTCCAGTTAGTTCAGTTTGTGTTGTGCTGGCCCAGTTGTTCAGTTTTTGCTTGTTTGACATTATCATCTCTTTTTCTTTATACATTACAATGGCACAGCCTGTTCTACCTGTGTTTGTCTGCACAGAACCATCAGTAAAAGCATAACATTCACTTGATTTATTACTCTCTATGTATCTGTTAATAGTTTCTAGTGTGACACATCTCATCACATCGGTGTTTAACATTTGCTTACTACCAACAGGAGTGTAATTAATAGGAACTGATATATCCAGCCAAGGAGGAATGGCATTAATAGGTTCGTCTGGGGTGATTGGGACATTCAGTTTCAAGAGATCTGCTACACTTTTATGAAGCCACACCCCAAAGAGAGTCTTTTGTGGAAGGCTAGCGAGATAGTCGGGATTACTTAGATAGAACATCAACTCCGTTTGAGCTGTAATTTGGGGACTATTGTTCTTCAAAACTTTGACACAAAACATGGTATTAAGTAGAGATATCCTCTCAGATAGGGAGGACAGTCCGAGCTCTTTCCTCATGTTTACAATTCTGGTTGATTTTGGGTAACCTAGAATGATGGGCATGGTTCATTTTGCACTACCTCAAGGCTGTTGAGTTGTTTAGGCGGAATAGTCACAAGAAGGAGAGCATGATAGTCAACTACAGAACGAATGAAGTGAAGATAGAAAGTACGAGCATAGGTGATGTTAATTCCATAGCCCTTGTCAACAAGGGTTCTGAGGGGTTTAATGCCCTGCATTAGTTTGGCACGAAGGTTGCCGACAAAGTTTGCATCATTCACACAAATTCCAAGATATTTATAGGAGCTTCATAGTTCCAAGGGCATGCTGTTAATGTTAAAGCCAAGAGGCAGAGGGTGAGCAGGACGAGGATTGAGGACCCTCGTCTTGTCAACAGATATTATGAGACCACAGTCCTCCGAGCAAATACATCCAGCAGGGCTTGGAGCCTGAGCTTAGTCTGTGTCATAATGCAGGTATCATCAGCATAGTATATTACAGCCCCGTTTGGCTGAACTGGAATGTCAGCAATAAGCTTGTGCATCAGTATATTAAAGAGCATAGGACTTAACACTCCTCCCTGAGGCGTGCCAAGCTTGGCTGTAGTGAGCCACAGAATGTGTGTGTTAATTAATAATAAAGTAGAACTGACCCTTGGTAGGGGAAGCCGTCCATGTAGGTGATCAGCTCGTTCTTGAGAGCTCGGATGTTGACCTGGTCGTCATGGTCGGTGACGATGGCCTCCAGAGCCTCTGCCTGATGGAAGAACACTTGACACTGGTCGTAGCGGCTTTGGTAGGCCTCCAGAGACATGTCGTCCAGCTGATCGTCATAGTCGCGAATGCCAACCTGCACCATGAAGCAAGACTCATTACTACCGTCCAGTTAAGGGAAGGGGTCAATTATATCTGTCCATAAATCTACTCCAAATACCTCTTTTTATTCCCACCTTTGACGCTTCTCTGATATTACATTTGCCATATTTATACATAAAACTATCTAAATAAATAAGGTGTCTAGGTATTCATGAAACACATCACCTGACGATTAAATTACTGACACAACAAGTGTTTGTTGCTTGCAATACAACTTGTGGTACCGTTATAATATCTGTTCAGTACCCATGCACCAGAGCATAAAGTTGTAAATTCATAATTTCGGCCATCCCAGTATTTAAATATCTAACCTAACCTAACCAAACCAACCTCACCTAACCAAACCAACCTCACCTAACCAAACCAACCTCACCTAACTTAATGTAATCTACCCTAATCAAACCATTCTAACGTAACCTATATTTAACCTAACCGGGGGGCCTAGACCTCCCTAAGATTCACCGGATGACCGAAATTAAAATATACCCGTAAAGTAATCAACAATTAAAACAAAAGGAGGCTCTCACAGCTGTCAGAGATAAACATTACTCACAAAGGAAGCAAACTCAGGCTTGTTGGCCAATCGCCAGTTGAAGTAGTCATCAGCAAGCTTCTGTACAGCTGGCGACATATGGGCACAGCTGCTACTGACTAGAATCCTGCACAAACCTGCTGCGGGAACGAGTCAACTCTCACTTTGTGAACATAATCTCAATTTGTTTGTATGCAAATTTATTTACAAATAAACTGATATGCACACGATCCACCACCTCCCATAACACATGTTTATATACTTATAAAGTGTTTGCTTCTTTTCCCTATATGCCTCATGACGCACTTACCCATGAGAAGGAGAAAGACACGATTACTGTACGTAATTGAACACTGGCACTAATGCGGACGAAGCGGTTACTGCGCATGCACATCCATGATGCCTGAGAATTTAACGTTGCCAGAATCCTTAAACGAAGTTGTCATACGTAAATCTACATAATAAGTTCAAGAATCTAAGGTGCATGCAAGGTCTGGTCATGAATATAAACAATGCATAAAGTTCTACCCTTGTTGCTTAAATGGGTTATAATATTGGTAAAAAAAAATATTTCCTCACTAGTCGGAAATCGAACTTTGGACCTCTCAAGCATCGCTACCACTGCGCAAGGACAAGATCGTTCACACGCAGATTGATCTACTGTATGTCCAGGGTTCGATTCCCGACCAGTGAGGTATTGCTTCTGTGTATGTATATACTGTATATATATATATATATATATATATATATATATATATATATATATATATATATATATATATATATATATATATATATATATGCAAGTAAATCACTGTGGGTGCGCGTGATCCAAGTATACGCTGATAATCACAAGGAAACAAGCGCTTTCGTGTAATTCACATCTTCAGGGGTGAGTACAGACTAAGGAGTAATACTTGACAAGGCTAATATATACAGTTGAGGAGAGTGAGATCAAGTCCCTAAGGAACATCGTTTGGGAACTTCGTGTTTTCTTTTTAATAGATAATGTTTAAAGCATATATATATATATATATATATATATATATATATATATATATATATATATATATATATATATATATATGCTTTAAACATTATCTATTAATCCTGTGGATTGCTAAAAGTTAATATTATAAGGGACATACAACTTCCATCCTACCCAGGAGCTTCAAATCTGTCAACCATTTGTGCATCAAGAATAGGAATTATCATCATAATGATGCTAGGATCAATGTTACTATTCACCAATGTTAAATGTTCATACGTCTGGCAACCTCAGCAGCTATCAACTCGCTCAGTGTTGTGGAAAGCAAAGCTCGAGTTTAGCTAACAAAAAGGTTAAGTTTTAGTTTACTCTTACTATCTTGTCTTAATTCTGTCTATCATTAATATTTGTATTCTATTTTTGTCGTTAGTGTTTTTTCTTCATATCAACTCCTTGATATATGAAAGATATATTGTATTTTTATTCCGTGTTGTCTCATGGTAGAACCTGCTGCCATATGGCATCACAAAAATAGTAACCAAAGTCCCAAGTTGCTGATCTCACTTGCTGCCTCATTTACACACAATTGCAGGGTCTCAATTGTTTCTCGTACTCAGGGCCGGATTCAGGAGTGGGCAAAGTGGGCAGCTGCCCAGGGGCCTCCACAATCTGGGGGCCTCCACAAATTACAATATTATATTTATTTGTTTATTCATTTGGATTATTTTTATTTTCATTCCTTAAAATTCATGTGTACAAATTCCCAACACGCACACACACACTTTTGTGTGTGTGTGTGTGTGTGTGTTGGGAATTTGTACACTATCAATAAATATACAGTTAATTAAAAATTTCTCAATGTTCTAATTTCCTCAATATAACTGCATATGACTTCAAAATTCTCCAAAGAAGTGTTCAAATTTCAACATTTTCCCGGCGGGCTTACAACGCCCCCCGGAACTCCCAGATGTTTAGGCTCCCTTCACTCGCCACCCCACCCTCTTGGGTAGTTACAATGAGGGGGGGCCTCCACAAAGAGGCTGCCCATGGGCCTCCACAGGTCTAAATCCGGCACTGCTCGTACTATTGACAACACAGCATACATATATTGTTTCTCACTATTGAGCTTTTTTTTTCATTTTTATATTTCTTTATGGTTCTTTATTATTATTATTATTATTATTATTATTATTATTATTATTATTATTATTTCAGTGTTGAATTATTATCATTATTGTTGTATTATATTATTTTCAATTTTGTATTTTTTATTATAAATTTTATTTACTATGAATTATTATTAAATTTTCGCCCCCCCCCCCCCCGCCCCCCTGCAGGCATCGACGTGGGTCAGTGACCTGTGCCCGGGTGGGCTCACCACCCTCCCCCCCCCCCCCGCCCCCCATCCTCCCCCAACGAAATAAAAACCGGGGCTACTCATTTCACCCTTAAAGAGATACATAAAATGTTTTTGTTATCATTAGACGCCAAATCAAGGACCCTAAACTCCCAGCTGATGGATCTTATGTAGCTATGTAGGTCGCTGCTTAGGCTGGTGTTGGTATCCCTGCCACAGTGTCTGTGTTCGGACTGGCAAAATTGGACTTGTAGCCAGCCTTCTGAAAGTGTTTTATGTTACTGTTTTGATAATTATCAGTTTTACATATTGTTATTCCTTCGCTCATTAAAAAAAAACAAGTTAGGGGATTTAAAATACAGCAGAAAATATATAATTGTGACTACAAAGTCACACCCAACACATCCAAACGATACTGATTTGTTTACGGTGACAGCCGACGGCTGAGATCCGACAAGGATTTCCTTCTCGCCCTATTGCCTTATTTTACTCAAAATAATCGTGACTGTCACTTTGATCTTTTCTAGGTAATGAATGGCAGGATGACCTCAGTGAAGGCAAGAAAGTCGTAAGAGCATGACGGGACATCGCCCATGCCTTGAGAGCTCTAGGATTTGAGCCAAACAGAACACTCAGCAAGTGAAAATAATTTCGGAAAATATGAGCACAAAGATCAGATGCGTGGCTCAGGCCACTGTGACACTGATCATCGACATGTCAGAGCCAAGCTCACACTTCACGTCACCCCAAAACGGCGAAGGCAGCAAGCCTCCAGAAGAGGTTTTAATACTAAGCGTCTGGGGGACCCAGCAGTAGTACATTGAATTGAATTGAATTGAAGCAGTTTATTTAGCCAGAAAACACAGATACAGAGTGGACAATGATAACAATATTAACATGGCTGAGCCAGTTGAGAACCTGAGCTCTCTTTTAGGCACCTGATATATACTATACATTTATCTCAAGGAAGTATTATGAACATTTAGTATCATCTGGAATAGTACAATAGCATGGTGGTAATAAGAACATCTCATAATGTTACCACGGTTATCACTTTAATATTTAATAATTTATTTTTTTGGTTTATATATATATATATATATATATATATATATATATATACATATACAATCAACACCTCAACCCGCCAGGATTCGAACCGACGGCCCACGAGCCCATGATTGTGACCGGGGACCGCTACCCCTGGACCACCAGATACTAAAAGCAGTCCTAGATTCTGTTATATTTCACACAACGCCTGTTCAACGAACTTATGGCGCCGTGAACCTCTAATTGGGACTACCCGTTTCACTTAGGTGGTCAACCTAACGTTTTACCAAATCCGGCTTCAAAACACGAGGATCCATATATATTTCATTAGCCCAATAAAGCACGCGGACTTCTAAATACAATCAACACTTCAACCCACCAGGATTCGAACCCATGGCGTGCTTTATTGGGCTAATGAAATATATATGGATCCTCATAAACTTATGTAAACATTGTTAGGCCGTCTCTTAATTTACTTAAATATCCAGGTTCTAGGCGTAACCAAACAAAAAAAGTGAAGTTAATTAAAAGGGAATAAAAATAAATAAAGTAAACTTTTAAGAATTTAATTAATTAAATATTAACACAATAAAGAGCTTCGTAGGCTGTCACAACAAATTGATTCGCCACTGAAACTTTTAAGACACAAATGATACTAAATATCGAAACATCAAAAGAATAAAAATAAAGCATTGGATTACGTTAACACTGCATAAACATATAAAAACTAGCACTGAAATTAACTAACGTGAAACAACACTGAATTACTTAAATGTAACTAAGCAAATACTGATGGACATAAATAGAGACATAAATAGGTACTCACATAGATATCCCACATTGGTGGCGACAGGAACAACACAAATAAATTAAGTATAAGTAACAGGTGAAGAGTGTCACACAAAGGATGTGAACTGTATGACAAGAGGACTGAACTACCTTCCGTCAGTTGGTGGACTACTATATATATATATATGGCCTTTTCCCTCCTGTGCCACCCGGGGGGGGGGGGGGGGGGGTCGTTTAACGATGCAGGTGGTCGTTAGAGAACAAAGAGTGCTTGTTACAATACTAAATGAAGAAATAAGATAGGCTTGAACGAATAATAACAGTTAAAACCTTAACAGCACAGGGTAAGGTGACTAGATTATATAATAGTAAATATAACACATCATTACAGGAATAATATGGAGCAACATGAAAGCATGTTATATATAAAAAAAATAGAAAAATACGACACGGTCGTAACATAACTTACATTCCTTTGTATGAACCCAAGTACTTTATTAGCCTTGTTACGAGCAAAAACACATTGTTTACTTGGCTTAAGGTTCCTACTTACCATTACTCCTAAATCTCTCTCCCAGTCGGATTTCTCAATGGCATCGTTGTTCATCTGGTATCTGGTTTCCCTGTTTACATCTCCTATACTGAGTACTTTACATTTGTCCACGTTGAATTTCATCTGCCATTTTTCAGACCATTCGAAAATTTTTTTTAGATCTTCCTGTAGTTTTGCCGAGTCCTCGTCAGATTAAATAACACGTCCTATTTTAGTGTCATCAGCAAATTTACTTATGTTGCTGTCTATGTCGATATCTATGTCGTTTATGTATATAATAAATAATAATGGTCCAAGTACTGAGCCTTGGGGAACTCCACTTGTGACGTTGCTCCAATGGGACTTAGTGCAGTTAATGCTCACTCACTGTTTCCTGTCCTGTAACCACGCCCTAATCCATTTAAGGATATTACCTTTAATGCCATATGCTTCTACCTTTCTAATTAGTCTTTCGTGGGGGACTCTGTCGAAGGCTTTGCTAAAGTTGAGGTATACCACATCATAAGTGTGCGCCTCGTCCACCAATTCGAAAACTGATGAAAAGAATGTTAATAGATTAGTTAGACAAGAACGTCCTCTTGTGAAGCCATGCTGGGAATCATTGATCAATCTGTGCTTCTCCAGGTGATTTCGAATAGAGCTTGAAATGATTGCTTCCAGTAATTTGCCTACTATTGATGTTAGACTGATTGGGCGGTAGTTAGAGGATAGTGATCTATGCCCCTTCTTGAAAATCGGTATTACATTCGTTATCCTCCAGGATTCTGGTACTACACCTGTTTTTAAGGACATGTTAAACAACTTTGCTAAGGGCATACTAAGCTCTTCCTTACGTTCCTTTAATTCGCTGGCAAATATCTCATCGGGACCAGGTGACTTATTAGGCTTTATTTTGTCTATTTGCTTACTAACATCGTTACTAGTCACTACTATCTCGCTTAATTTGTTTTTGTCACTATCTGTGAATAGAGTCGGTGCCTCGGGTATCATGTTTAAATTTTCGGTGGTGAAAACTGCTGAAAAATATTTATTCAAATTATTGCTCATTTCTCCGTCGTTATCAGTGAGCTCGCCGGTATCTGACCGTATTGGTCCAATCTTTTCTCGTGTTTTAGCTTGATACATTTGGTAGAATCCTTTGGGGTTTGTCTTCGCCTCCCATGCTATCCTTACCTCATTATTCCTCTTGGCTTTCCTTATCTCGGTTTTAACCCTACTCGCCAATACCTTATAATAATCCCAGAGGTAAATTTCGCCACGATTTATTCTTCTACCTATAGCCTTCCTTTGGACAATGATGTTCTTTAAATAATTCTTTATCCATTTAGGGTCATTGTTGTCTGATCTGAGTTTTTTGTATGGTATGTTTTGTCTTTGTGCATTAAGTAACTCATTATTTAAATTGTCGTGGAACTCGGCAATCTCAGATCTCGTTATCAGGTCGGTGTCATCTGTCAGGTTCACGGCCAAGCGCGACACCCCCCTCTCGCAGCTGCCTCTTTAAACTGTCAAAGTTTGCCCTTCTGAAATCTGGTACTTTACTGGAATTTTCCTTAGGTCTGCCCTGGAAATCTAACTGGAATCTAATTTCTTTGTGATTGCTGTTTGCAAGTTCGTTCCCTACCTCGACATTGCTAATGAGGTTTTCTCTGTTCGACAGAACTAAGTCGAGTATATTATTACCTCGGGTGGGATCAGTTATATGT
This sequence comes from Homarus gammarus, assembly GCA_958450375.1. Lineage (NCBI taxonomy): Eukaryota > Metazoa > Arthropoda > Malacostraca > Decapoda > Nephropidae > Homarus > Homarus gammarus. The sequence goes on from CAUDMG010003861.1 coordinate 123,704, forward strand.
TGACTTAGGAAACAGTCCTGGATCGTCTCGAGAAAATCCTCTGATTCTGAGTTACACGTAAGGTCAGTCCAATCTATTTGGCCAAGGTTAAAGTCACCTACTATACAGACTTTGTTGTGTATGGAAGCCCTGCGCCTTTCATCCCAGATAAGTCGCTCATTAACTCTATCAAGATTGGGAGGTCTATATATTACTCCTGTGATTAATTTTTCCCTACCGTCCATTAATTCTATCCAAATTGTTTCTGTATTCCGCTCAGTTTTAATTTCCTTATTTATTTCACACTTCAGATTATCCCTAACATAGACTGCTACTCCGCCTCCTTTCCTGGTCTGCCTATCGATATGGAACAATTTGTAACCCGCAATTTGGTATTCGACCGGCAACTCACGTGAGTCTAGGTTGATCCATGTTTCAGTGAATGCTATTACTGTATATCGATTTTTTCGGTACATACCAAGGCCCTAATATCATCCATTTTGTTTCTCATACTTCTACTGTTCGCGTGGTAAACATTTAAGTTAGTCGTGTTCTGAGTCCTCACTTTACCGCGTTTAGTTTTAAACTCCCTGTCAAATTTAGTTTTGTCATCATTCCTAACACTATTTCCCTGTAATCTTTCACTTTGTTTACCCGCTCCCACTGCAGCCTCTTTCACCCCCATGCCCATATGTTCCCCTAGCAGTTTAAAGACTTCGATATCCTTTGAACTGCCCCCTCTAGAGACCCAGCCAGGGTTGCTACCCCATCTCGAGACAGGTGCACCCCATCCTTAGCATAAAGGTTCCTTCTGCCGTAAAAGTTATCCCAGTTGTCAATGAATGGGACTGATATTGACTTGCAATATCTGTCAAGACTGTCCTTGACACCAACTGCCCTTGACAACCATTCACTGCCAACTCTCCTTCTAGGCAGGACACAGCATATGATAGGGATCCCTCCCTTAGTCCTAATATGATCTATAGCTGCCTTGAACTTATCAAGAAGCTCCTCGCTCCTACGCTGGCCAATATCATTGCCTCCTGCACTGAGGCAGATAATGGGTTTGTTCCCATTACCAGACAAGATATTGTCCATCCTGTCAATTATATCCCCCACCCCAGCTCCTGGCAAACACACCCTCATCCTATTTTTGTTTTTACCACAAAAAGCTCTGTCCAAGTACCTTACCTGTGAGTCACCAACAATTAAAGTTTTTATACCTTCCTTGTCAGCCCTGTCCCTGACTGCACTAACGTCCAATTCGTCTATCAAGGGACTGAACGAGTTGGTACACTTAGCTGCTGATGTCGTTGTTGACTTATCCTTGGTGTGTTTTTTCATCACCAGCTTGGTCGTCCCTCTCCTCACAACCTCTCCACTCGCTTGAGTTTTCGTCAGGCACTGGCTTTCCCTGTCCCGCCTCCCCCTTCATCCTCGCCATATCTTCCTTTAATTTCAGTTTCTCCAACGTGGCCCTCTCCAATTCTTCCATGGTCCATTCCAGCTTGGCCAACAAACTCGCACACCCCAGACCACACATAGCACTGGCCATATCTGATAATTATCCCTCGGGAGCTAACCCTGCCGTGACCTTTCCCCTAGTGAGGTCAGAACACAACTACGGTGAGGTCAGAACACACACACACACACACACATATATATATATATATATATATATATATATATATATATATATATATATATATATATATATATATATATATATATATATATATATACCTTGTTTTGTACTTCATCTTAGTCTGTACTCACCCCTGAAGATGTGAATTACACGAAAGCGCTTGGGAACTTCGTGTTTTCTTCTTTCCTTGTGGTTATCAGCATATACCTGGATCATGCGCACCTACAGTGATTTACTTGCATATATAGTATATATATATATATATATATATATATTACAGTGGAATTGAAAAACATAAGCATAATGGGGGAGCAGTACAACATAGGTTGTACAGTAATAAGGTTGAACAAGAGGACAGAGCTGTCGGGATTATGTCTAGTTGGCAATTATGTTTATTGCAATGGTAATTACTTATCTATTTACATGGTAATTTCCGATAAAACGGTTTTGATGGTACAATAAAAGCATTATTGTACCATCAAAACCGTTTTATCGGAAATTATCATGAAAATAGATAAGTAATTACCATCACAATAAACATAATTGCCAACTAGACATAGGTACTGCAAATATAGTAGGTTTTACAAGAAATATTAATACTTAGACAATAGATATTTTTTAAGAGATGATTTAAAGGAAGGGAGCGTAGTCCTTGCTCGGATGGGTGGGGATAAGTTGTTCCACACCTTCACACCGTGATATTTTATGGAGGTCTGGAACTGAGAGGAGAGCATGGGGGGTGGTCTTAGTAGCTCTGGGTGCCTTAAGTTGTATCTCTGATTATTCCGGAACTGGAAATAATTATTGTCAAGCAAGTGATTGATAGATTTGTAAACAAAGAGGGCACAGCAGTAGGTGTTAATGTCTTCGAATTTTAAAATTTTCAATATAGCAAATTTTTTGTTTGTGTGATCTGTTTTTTCAAGTAGGTCATGTTGTACAACTCTCTTTTGTGCAGTAACCAGAGATTGTGTTTTTGAAGAGCCAGAGACCCCCCTTAGGTGTGTGACAGTGTATCAGGTGTTGGCAAACAAGATCATGATAAATTTCTTTCATTGCTGTGAGCGTGAGTGACTGTCGATTGTGATACATGATACTGCACTGTTTATTGACTTTACTGTGAATGGCTTGTATGTGGTTTCTCCAGTTAAGTTTCTCATCAACAATATTTCCGAGGAATTTAGTATTTTGTTCGCATTTGAGGGCTGTATTACTAAGGTACAGGGGGTCCAAGTCTGGGGGTAAGTTTTTCCTTCTGTGTAAGATCGTGCAGTGGGTTTTCTCAAGGTTTAAGGTCAATTAATTACGTTTTACCCAGGTCCTGACTTAAGTCAATTCAGTGTTCATAGTTCTCATCAAGGAATGGAGGTCTGAGTTGCTGACATAGAGATTACTATCGTCTGCAAATAAGTTGTATTTTATGAGTGTGCTAGCGTGGACTATGTCGTTTATGTACAAAAGAAAACACTACTGGACCGAGAATGGAACCTTGGGGGACGCCATACAAGATTGGCGAGGAGTCAGATTGGTGATTATTATAGCAGACATACTGCATCCTGTTGGACAGATATGAGGTAAACCAATTGTGGGACAGGCCCCTAACGCCGTAATGTTCAAGCTTTGAAGGGAGGATGGTATGGTCGACAGTATCGAAGGCTTTAGAGAGGTCCAAGAATATACCGACTGTGAATTGACTGCCATCAAAGGAATTTAAGATATCATTAGTAAGGGATAGCAGAGCACTCTCAGTCGACCTTCTAGCTCTAAATCCAAACTGGGAGTCTGTAAAGATGTTATTGACATTGCAGAAGGAATTTAGTCTATTACATGCTAGCTTTTCCAGTATCTTACTGTGAGAGGTTTGAATCATAGACCACGTTCTTTGTAGACTTTATTCTAACAGCTTCAGCTGGTGACTTCAACAGGGAGCTGCCACAGACAAGCCCCCACCTCAACACGGGAAAACATATCGTACGATGGTACAATTTTACATCTCCCCCAAAAGTTAAAAGGAAATGGCAATGAACATTTGAACTAACAAAAGGAAAACAATGCATTCATAAAAACAACAATAATGCAAGTAAAACCAGTCAAACAAAGAAAAAAAAACTCTAAACTAATTTTACATCACATACACTACACCACGTAGTCCGTCAAACCAGCCCGGGGGCCTACGGCCTCTCCTGGGCCTGGCCACGCTCGACTGGGGAGGGGCCGAGGGTGCGAGCGAGGGCGCGGGTAAGGAGGGCACAGCAGAAGGGGGGCCAGGAGGCACAGCTTGGTGCACCACCTAGGTAGTAGGCACAGGTGTGGAACCGTTTCGCAGGTGGTATCTGTTGTGGATGAACACCCTGCCACTCAACCTGACGGCATACTGCCTGTGAGGGCGGGTTTCCACCACTATGCCTGTCCTGTCCCAGAGCTTGGTAACTGCGTCCTGCACACGCACCTTCGTGCCCACGGCTAGGGGAGCCAGCTGGCGGGACACCTCCCCCCGCGACAGAAGGACCCCGTCCTGGGTTTCGGCCAAGCGCACCTCCCTCATACGAAGTGCCCGCCGCCAGTGCTGGTCCACCTTATAGTGCTGTCTGGCCACGGGAACGCCGTCACGGAGCTGGCGGCCAGTGGCAAGTTGGGCGGACGACTTGTTCACCCCCCACAAAAGCGTGTTCAGGTACTGGAGGAGGGCCTGAGATGTCCTATCACAGTCCAGGCTACCCCCGGGCCCAGTGTTATCCCTGAGGTGCCTCTTGGCGGCCTTGACCCCAGCCTCTGCCCTGCCGTTGGACTGGGGGAAATGGGCCAACGAGAGGCGTACCTCGACCCCCCATGACTTGAGGAAATCTGTCATCTCAAGGCTGGCAAGGTTGGTACCTCCATCCGTAGAGATCTGCTCAGGTGCCCCCCACCTCGTGAAGTAGGCCCGCAGACGGGCGATGATTTTTCCAGAGGTGGCCTCGTTGGGGAAGTGGGCGATCTCCAGCCAACCTGTGAGTCGGTCAGCATATGCTAGGTACGTGTGGCCCTGCAGGTGGAACAAATCGGCCACCACTTGTTGGAAGGGAAGTCTGGCGCTGGGGTCAGAACCAACGACTCCGGAGGCTGGGAAGGGGCGTGGGTCTCGCAAGCAGGACACCAGGACCAATGATACTGCAGGTCACCCTCCATGCCAGGCTAATAGACAGACTGCCGGGCCCGCCTGAGCATTGAATCGAGGCTCTGGTGCCCCACATGCAGATTAACGGCGACCCGGTGGCGGAGGGAGTCGGGGATGACAAGGTGCACGCTGCCCTGGTCAAAGGTGTAGGTGACCAAACCCCTGGCCACAGCCAACCTGTCCCTCACCGAGAAGTACGGGCACAGACAGGCCACCTCCTGTGACTTGTGGGGGTGCCAGTCGCCCGCCAGCACCCTCGACACAAGAATCTAGTACATTGGGTCGACCGCAGCCGCTTTGCACACTGTGTCTTCGTCCATAGTGATGCACCCATCCTGATCCAGTACTGCGATTGTGACTGCACACACTGCAGTGCACAGGTCCTCCTCTTGGTCCATATCCTCCGCGTTGGGCACCGCCTTGAGGGAGGGGAAGCGGGATAGGGCGTCAGCTGCACAGTTCCACTTCCCTGGCAAGTACTTGACCGTGAACCGGTACTGCAGGGTCTTCTCCTTGAGCCTGAACAGGCGCGGATTCGCCACATCCGTGAGGGCTCTGTCCCCTAGCAAGTCAACTAAGGGGCGGTAGTCCGTCAGAATGAGGTTCGGGCAGCCAAGGAGGAACAGCCTGGCCTTGAGCAGGAACCATACCACAGCCAGGGCCTCCCCTTCTACTGCAGCATAGCCGGCCTCGGCCGTGCTCAGATGTCGGCTACCTCACAGAGCCAACCGCCACCCTCCCCTGCAGCAGAAGGGCGTCTCTGGAGAGGCACAGGCACAGTATTGTTGCAGGACGACGAAGCCGATGCCCTCCCTGCTCCAATCCGTGACAGCTGCCGTAGGCCTGCATTTATCGTAGTACATCAAGCCGTCCCTGGCCAACTGACAGATGGTGTCCTGGGCCTGGCGAAACTTGAGCCGCAGCTGGTCATCCCAATACACCCACTTGCCCACTGGCTTCTTGAGTAGCTCACGGAAGGGCTCCATCACAAGTGCAGTGGCAAAGAAGAGAGCCAACTGGTTAACCAGGCCATGCCAGGACCTGATGTCAGTGAGTGATGGCTGATCAGGCATGGGGGAAGTCCTTGATGGCTAACATACGTTGGACAGTGGGCTGGTAGACGTCCCACCCCAGGAGGAAACCCACAAACTCGACTTCTCTCCTGCGGAACAAGAACTTTTCTGGTTTCAGTGTGATACCTGTGCGAGCACAGGTCTCCAGAAAATCGTAGATTTGCCAGAACGCCCCCTTCACACTGGAGTCATAAAGGAAAGTGTCATCCACGCACTTGTACTTGCGGGGCACATCCTGAATAGCGTCGTCAAACCTCTTGGTGTAGGCATCTGACGCTGAACAGTGAACAATGTCCCATGGGCGTTCTGCAGTATCGAAAACGGCCCCATGGCGTGATGAATGTGGTCAGACGTCTACTCTCCTCCTCCAACTCCACCTGATGAAATCCCCAAAAGGCGTCGGCGACGGTTTTGAATGAGTGTGGTGGCACCCCAGACACCATGTCGAATGATGCAGGTGTGTGGTGCATCTCCCTTAGACAGCTTGTATTGAGGCGTTGGAAGTCTACAGTGCGCCTGGGCTGACCGTTTTTCTTGGCCACCACGACCATCCTGGCGCACCACTCCGTAGCCTCACCAGCAGGCACTGGCTGGATGACGCCTCTCCTGACGTCCTCCTCCAACTGGGCCTTCACCTCCTCTTCCCAGTGTTTCGGAACGGGAGCAGGTGTGTGACAGGCGTAGGGGGTCGTGCCGGGCGTCAGGTGGATACGGTGAGGGGGATCAGTCATGACTGGCAGAGGGGACCTGCTGGTGTTGAATGCGGTAGATGAAAAGTGCATGAGCAGCCATGCCTTCAACCTGGCCACATTCTCCTCCAAAGGAGGCAAGGGTATCTCAACTGGCCTCGGCGGAAAACGACTGCTCTCAGGTAAAGGGTTCGTAGGTAGGTCGTCGGCAGAGTGCCGCTCCCCTCCATCGCCCACGGCAGCCACAGCACGTCTATGGAGCGGGAAGTCGACAAGCACCAAGTTGAGGCACTTGCAAGCCTCCAATGACAGGTAGAGGGCCTTGGCTGTCTGCACGAAGTAGACCTCGCGGACGGTGGACCCCTCGTCCACACAGAGGCGGCAGGGGGCGGACCCCAGACACTTGAGCTGTTTGTTCACCACGTCCCTCAGGCCATTACGGGCCCGAAGTTGCTCCGGACACAAACCGATGTCCCGGAGCAGGGATGCCCCTGCCACACACACCATAGCACCCGTGTCAGCCACAGCCAGCACAGGGGTGGCGGGGGAATTGCCCCCAGCCTGGGTCACGAACACTAGTAACCTGGGGTGGCGGGATAGCTGGGCTGTTGCCACTGTGACAGCACCTGACACATCCACAGGAGCACTTAGGACTGACTTACTCCTACAACACCTTTTTAAGTGACCAACCTTAGAGCAATTGCGACATGTGGCCCCACTTGCAGGGCAGTTACTTTTACCAGAGGCATGTGACATGCTGCAGTTCCCATAGTGCGCGCGACTGGGGTGTCCAGGTTGGGCGCCAGCTACCTCAGACTCACCGGTGACGTCATCACCAACCGCCGCTGCCTCCGCGGCTGTTCCCACCACTGCCTGGCCAGACGTACGACACAATACACCAGCATCTCTCACTGCTGCCTCAAATGACATACATTTGTTTCTAAGCACTGCAACACTACTAAAACTGGAGTACCCCTGGAAAATTTCCTTTTTCAACACTGGGTTACTCAGGCCCACCATAACTTTACGTAATAGCATGTACTCAGAGAGATCGTTATCACAGCTGGGACATTTAAATTCACACTCCACTGCCTCTGCGAAGCATCGTTGAAAATACCTTTTCATGGGCTCCTCTTCACCTTGTTTGATGTTGAAAAACTTGTTACATTTCACAGCTTGGTTTGAAGATTAAAGAACCATTCCACTGATGGCGTCCAGGGCTTCCTTGGGCGAGAGCTGCTTCCACTGACCGCTGGGATATCTCGAGTCAATCACCATTTGGAGTGCAGAGAGGCAGTTCAGGCGAATGTGGAGTGTGGCCACCAGTTGTGACCACCCATTCAACAGCACCCATGACTCCATGGACCGCCTCCATGTCCTAAACGCAGCTGCTGGCATTTCTGCCTCACACTTCTCTGGAGCGACAGCTACTGAGGGCTTCATGACCGGCATAGAAGCATGACCACCGCCAGCAGCTAGAGACGCCATCTGAGCCATCAAAGCACTCATGGTCTGCTGCTGGGCGCGCTTGGTGTTCCCCGCCGGTGTAGAGATGCCCTGGCGTTCCCTTGAGGGCGTCGAGAATCGTGGACGTGTAGGGGCCATGTCAGCATTCTTGTCAGGGTTGTAATGGCGTGTCGGGCCCTGGCATCCTACTCACTGCGCCATGTGAGAGGTTTGAATCATAGACCACGTTCTTTGTAGACTTTATTCTAAAGCGTCAGCTGGTGACTTCAACTGGGCGCTGCCATAGACAAGCCCCCACCTCAACATGGGAAAACATATCGTATGATGATACAATCTTACACTGACTCAGGGCTGGGAGGACTGATATGGGGAGGTAATTCTTGAAGAGACCTTTGTACCCCGATTTTTTATATGCTGGGTGAACTTTAGCAATTTTCAGTTTATCCGGAAAAACACCACTTGTGAAGGAGGAGTTACAAATGTGTAGGATAACAGGTAGTAATAAGTGGGCTACTTTCTTAATGATGCTCATTGGTATATTGTCTTTGCCTGCTGCTGCATCTTTGGACATTTTTATGATGGCCAGTAATTCATCTGCTGTGACCGGGGATAAGAACAGCTCATCTTACTGTCTGTTTTGCAGGTTGGCTCTAAATTCCTTATGGTGATCAGGGATGCTCTCTGCAAGATTTTTGCCAACATTAATAAAATATTCATTGAAGTGGTTGGCAATGGGGGAGGGTTCCGTTACAACTGAATCATTTATCATAAAAGCTGAGTGGGGGGCCGAAGGCTGAGTGTTCCTGGTCTGAATAGAATTTATGACATTTCAGGGTTTTTTACTGTCGCCTGCTGTTGACTGAAGCTTATTTGTATAATAACTACGTCTGGCATTTCTAACTGCTTGAGTTACTCTATTTCTGATACTTCAGTAAGCATCTCCGAAAGTTATGGGTCTTTTTGCAAATTTCCTTTGGAGTTTGTGTTTTTCTTTTATCATTATTTTAATTTCGCTTGTGACATAGGGTTTGGAAATGGATACAGTTTTCATTGACTTATTCTTGAGTGGGAAAAATTTATCAAAGCAAGCATTGAAAATGCAAGAGAAGTTGCAGTTGTTCACGTTTGGGTTGTCGGAGGCATAAACAAGATCCCAGTTAGCATTCAATAGGTTGTTTTCAAAAAGGAGCATGTTGTTGGTGCAGTAGTTTCTGTATTGTATTGAGACTCTACTAGACCTTTCAGGTCTTGTGGCTGTTTTATACATGGCAAAAACTGGAAAGTGATCTGAGATATTGTTATAAATAATTCCACTTGCAAGATTGTTAGGAGTGTTGTTAGTCCAGATAAGATATATCACAGTGGCAGAGGTGGCAGTTACTCTAGTGGGTATATATATATAATGTTGAAGAAGAGTTTAGAATGACAGGTAGCAAGAAGATCTAATACTGAGGTGTCGGTTTCTGATTTTAATAGATCAAGGTTGAAATCTCCTGTAATGTAGCAATGTTTCCTCTCTGAACTTATAATAGTGATAAGCTCCGAAAATTTATCAAGAAAATTCCTTACATTAGTGTGGGGTCTTCTGTAGATTATTCCTACTAGGATATTTCGTGTGTCGTTATGTAATTCAATGAAAACACCCTCCATGTACTCCTCCTGAACCTTTAAATCATCTCTTACAGAAGTGCTTTACTTGATATCAACATATAGGGCGACACCACCATTGTGTCGTGACGTGTTGACGCAGTGTTTATTATAATTAGGAGTGTTAAACAAATGGTCATTATCGTTAGTGAGTTTGGTCTCACAGAACCCAAGTACGTCAAATTTGTGGGCAATAGAAGATAAACTCTGATCTAAAAAGGTTTCTAGATGAAGGGGAATACTGCTGATGTTATGGCTAATCAAGGAGAAGGAATGAGGTAGTAGAAGACTAGAACTAAACTCAGAAAAGTAATAGTTACAGTTGGGGTTGGTGTAACCCAGTGAGTTTTGCAGAAAGGCATCAGAATCGATATGAGGGAGTATTGTGTCGACACCATAGGTAAATGGGGTGTAACACATACGATCTAGCACATCTAAGGGAATGACACTAGCATCATCATTGTGGGAACATTGATATTGATTAAGGAACAGTAAAAACTCAGGGTCACTGAGGTGTGAAAAAGAAAGATCTGTGAAAATTGTAATAGTGGGGAGGTGGGGGGGGGGGGGGGGAACGTTCTCACAAGTGCTACAACCAACAGAATTAGGATGACTGGTACTGTTCAGGGTGATTTCCAGATAGAGTGGGAGGTGCTCCTGTCACTCGGTTTTGAGGGTTGCTGGTTTCCACCACAGAGGGTAGACGTGTAGTACTCGAGTTAGCCGGCAGGGGGGGGGGGGGGGAACTCCTCAGGTGATAGCGACAGTGGCTGGTTCTCCCTCAGTGGGGAGGGGGTTCTCGAGGGGACTGGAGGGTTGGTACAGCGAGTGGGTGAGTGGGCGGGTGTTCACTTGCCCGATCCCTCACAACACACCTCTTTCATTACTTCTAGGAATCCTTGTAAGGCTATTCTTCGTAGGGCCAAGCGGAACTTTATTAAAAGAAAGACCGCTGTCCTGACTAATTCTTCCTCTAGGAAATCCTTCTGGTCCTTAACTAAACACATCTGTAACAACTCTTGCACGCCTTCTTTTCCTCCCCTCTTCCGTCCCAATAACTCTATAGCCAACTCTCCCCCTGACAAAGCCAACCTCTTTGGCACCTTTTTCTCCTCTAATTCCACCTTAGATGATTCTCACTCTATCCCTCCCACTCCTGCACCTCCTACTGAACGTATGCACTTTCCTATAATCTCCACTCGCAGGGTTGCCGGTGTGTTATCCAGGTTGGATGTGAGTACTGTAAGGCGCATGGACCGGACGGAATACCCCCTCGTGTTCTGAGGGAGTGTGCTGAAGCCCTGGCCCCTGTGCTTGCTCACCTTTACCTCAAAACCCAAACTTTTCCTTCTTCTTGGAAGGATGCATTGGTTCAGCCCATCCCGAAGAAGGGTGACCATTCTAATCCCTCTAACTATCGCCCCATTGCCCTTACTTCATCCCTCTCTACGATTTTCGAAACTATCTTAAACTCCCATTTTCTCCGTCACCTTGAACGCCTTTCTCTTTTGTCGGATCACCAGTATGGCTTTCGCCAGGCGAGATCTACTGGTGATCTGCTCTCCTATTGCACCCATCTTTGGTCATCCTCTCTTAGGGATTATGGGGAAACTTTTGTCGTGGCTCTCGACATCTCCAAAGCATTTGACAGGGTATGGCACAAGTCTTTGCTATCTAAACTTCCGTCTTTTGGTTTCTCTCCTCCACTTTGTTTTCTCATCTCTAGTTTCCTTAAGAACCGATCCATGGCAGTTGTTGTCGAGGGATCGATTTCTCGCTCTTTCTCTACCAGTAGTGGCGTCCCACAGGGTTCTGTTCTTTCACCAACTCTCTTCCTTCTTTTTATCAATGATTTACTTCATACTACAACTAATTCTATCCATTCTTACGCTGATGATTTTACTCTTCACTCTTCCTCACATTTTCCCCTTCCTCTTAACTCTCAAACTAGATCTGTTTCTAGAACTGATATCATTACTTCTATCAACGCGGATCTGTGCAGCATCTCTGAATGGGGAGATACAAACTTGGTTAAGTTCAATAGTATTAAAACTCAATATTTACCAACTACACTTTGTAAATTAGACGATCTCCCAAATTCTGAAATAAATATGTTAGGCCTTACCATTTCCTCCAATATGTCCTGGAAATCACACATCCTTAGTATAAATAAATCTGCCTCCCGAAAGTTGGGAATGCTGTACAGATGCCGCAGCTACTTCACTCCTGAGCAGTTGCTCCAAGTATATAAGGGATTCATTCTTCCTAACTTGGAGTACTGCTCTCATATCTGGGGTGGCTCTTCTTCTGTCCAACTATTAAATAGGGTGGAATCAAAGGCATTTCGTCTTATTAACTCTCCTCCTTTAGTCGACAATCTCTCTTCCCTTTCTCTTCGCCGCAATGTTGCTTCACTCTCTCTCTTTTACAGGTACTTTAACAGGCAATGTTCGGTGGATTTGGCATCCTGTGTACCGCCGGCAAGGCCGTGGGTTCATAACACACGTCTTGCCCGCGGTGCCCACCGTTTCTCTGTGGATGTCGGTCACACGAGAATAACCCGTTATAGTACCTCCTTCTTTCCTCACACAGCCAAACTGTGGAATGCTCTGCCTTCTTCTGTGTTTTCATGCTCATATAATCTGTCTCACTTTAAAAAGCTGGTTTTCCGGCATCTTCGTGGTGTAGTTGTCAAAGTCAAACAGCTCCCTAAGGCTTCGATCTTGTCCTTCCCCAAGGAGCTAACTAACTTACACATTGATAGGAAGACTACAATAAGTGGGCACAGTTCTCAGATTAGGCCAGTTAAAGTGAAGGTAGGGGTAGGTCAGACCATAAGTATTAGATTTACGCATAAGGGGCTGAAACAACAACCGGATATGTGTGTGATAGTCCAAGATGATTCCTGTGTTTATGTTCCTATGAGTAATGTTTCAGAGCAGCCAGTTTGTTTGAGTCCGGGTGCGGTTTTAGGTGAATATGAAGTAGTTAATGATGAGGAATTTTGCTACTTTGATGATGAAGGGAATAATCTCGGAACTATCTCACACATTTATGAAGAGTTAGGTGAGGTAGGCCGTTCTGTAGACATACCCCTGTGCTCACCGCATCACCTGGCCATACAGAGAGAAGATGATAAGAGGTCTAACAAAATCCCCTTAAGACTGACTCATGATGTGAAGTTCCCAACTCAATGCTTACTTTGTAGTGGTACCAGACTGTGATGAAGTGAAACGTGGGGAAACTAGACAGGACAAATTGAAAGAGTTAATTAGGACACAGCAATGGCCACACTTAGATAGGGACATGCGGATACACTTGCAACAAGTGGTAATGAATCATGATGCGTTGTTTGTCTTAGGTCCAAATGAAATAGGCACCATTAAGGGTTTGCCAGCTAACATCACATTGGTTAATGAACAACCTGTAAGAGGACCTCAGTATAGGTATCCCGAGAAAGCCAAGGGTACTATTAAAGAAATGATGAGAGACATGAGAGATAGGGACATCATTGAACCATCAACCGCTGTCTGGCTATCACCTATCGTGTTAGTAACTAAACCTAATGGGTCGAAACGTATGTGCCTTGATTTCCGAGCAGTCAACAAACACTTGAAAGTAGATATACAACCTTTGCCAAGATTGGATGAATTAGTTGAGAAGGCTGCCGGAAATAAATATTATGCCACCTTAGATCTGAAAGATGCTTACTATCAGGTAATTCTTGACCCCCACAGTAGAGATATAACCACCTTCAGTGATGGGTATAATTTATGGAGGTTCAAACGCCTCCCTTTTGGTTTGTCAGCCAGCCCAGCCGTTTTTACTAGGGAAGTAAACAGGGTCTTAGCTCCTTTAGCAGAAGAAGATTGGGTTAGGAACTATCTAGATGATGTCATAGTGTGGGCTCCTGATTTCAATACCCTCATGGGCAGATTGGCTAAAGTATTTGACAGGTTTGTAAATATGGGCATCAAATTAAACCTATCTAAATGTCAGTTTGGTCAGAGACAAGTAAAATTCTTGGGACATATTGTTTCAGAGAAAGGCATTGAGCCGGATCCAGAGAATGTAAAAGCAGTAACAGACTGTAAACCACCCACTAATGTCAAACAAGTCCGACAATTTTTAGGGATGTGCGGGTTTTATCGTAAGCATGTTTCAAATTTTGCTAAGATTGCATATCCTATCACAGAACTCACTAAGAAACAAGCTGCCTTTGCCTGGACAGATGAATGCCAGACAGCGTTTGAAACGTTAAAGCGGACATTAGCTTCCTTTCCAGTACTAGTAAAAGTGGACATGGATAAACCATTTGAGCTACACAGTGACGCTAGTAATTTCTGTGTAGGAGCCTCACTAAATCAATTACAGGATGACGGTTCTTTGCGTCCTGTTGGGTATTTCTCTCGGAAGCTAAAGCCCGCGGAAACACGGTATTCCACCACCGACCAAGAAGCATTGGGGATAGTGTTAGCCTGTAGATTTTTCCATCATTTTCTGTGGGGTTCCCAATTCACCATCAAGACTGACCACCAGCCGTTAACGTCTGTTTTTAACAAGAAAACTAAAAGTCAAAGAATGAATAGATGGATGTTGGAAATGAGGGATTACATATATAAGATAGAGTACAAACCTGGAAAGGCCAATCTAGTCGCGGACGCATTGAGTAGGCCGGTAGGGGCCCTAAGGAAAGTAGCCAGGAGTAGGACGGTAGGTCAGCTCCCTCAGCTAGATGGTTTAACACCTCGGCAGTTAGGAATAGAACAAAGAAAAGACGAGAGGTGGGAAACATTGGCTAGTTATTTAGAAGGAGGACAGGTACCCAAACATAAATATCCAAAGACGACTATTGACGAATTTGAAGTAGCGGAAGGGGTATTGTATTTAGTAAAGGAGCAAATTGACAAAGCATTGCTATACTGCCTGGTAATACCTGATCATTTGCGTAAAGCAGCACTAGAGTGGGCACATAGCAGAGAGGCATCAGGTCACTTAGGACAGTGGAAGACTATAGCCAGAGTAGAAGGCCTTTTCTATTGGCCAAATTATCGCAGAGACTGTGTGAAATTTGTAGAATCATGTGAAGTGTGTCAAAGGTTCAAAGGGACAAAAGGGTTAGAGCAGCAATGGCAGGGGATGTCAGAAGTAACTAAACCTTTGGAGAGAGTATCTGTGGACTTGACAGACTTACATAATAGTGCGAGGGGGTATCGCTATGTGTTGACCGTCATAGATCACTATTCGAGGTTTGTCAATTTCTACCCGTTGAGAACCAAATCCACTCAGGAAGTGACCAGGGAATTTAGTAAATTCATTCATGTCTTTGGTAGCCCTGGAGTAGTCATTGCAGATAATGGAGGGGAATTTACAGCAACACAATTTAGAGAACTATGTAACGTAACTGGCATTAAGAACTATTTTACATTGCCGTACCACCCTAGAGGTAATAGTGTCACAGAGAGAATGCACAGGATCTTTAAAACAACACTTGCAATCATGTGTGAAGATAATCCACTTCAGTGGCCAAAATTTCTCAGTCCCGTGCAGTCGGCTCTGAACACGTCTGTCCATGCCACAACTGGAGTACAGCCTCATTTTGCTTTCTTTTCAAGGCATATACAAAGACAAGTAGGAATTGACTTACCTATAATAGAGAGTGAGAGCAGTCAAGAGTTGAAAGAAGCCCATAGGTTGATAGAAGAGATGTCTGCCAGGATGTCACGAGAGACCAGAGAGAGAGCAAATAGATCAAGAACGAACCAAACTATGCAGTTAGGAGAAACAGTATGGGTGAGGAATGAATGGCCCAACCCTGGGACCAGCAGGAAGTTGAATACCAAGTGGAAGGGTCCGTACACTACAACAGAAATTATACGAAATGGTGCCGCGTATGAGTTGACTAACCCCTTGGATGAAAGTGAGGTGATAGAGAGAGCGGCTGAGAAAGTAAAGAGGTATGTAAGTAGAGACATGTTTGTTCAGCTGAATGAGCCCCTACTTCCACCCTGTGATTCTTCCTCGGACTCGGGCTCAGACGAAACAGATGAGGAAAGTGATGACGGAAATGTGGTAGGTCAACCTGCAGGTAGATTCCCTGTGAGGCAGAGGAGACCAGTAGTTAGAATGGATTTGTAGGAAATCTAGTTCCAGAATGTTGCTTCGATTGAATATTATTGGCTTTCCAGTTGTTAGGTTGATTTGTTGAATTATAAAGTTTTGGGTGGGGGAGACAGTTGCTCAGATGGTTTGTCGGGATGCTTTTTGAAGATCACCTATTAGTAGTGGTCTCTATATTGTCAGATTTTTTTTTTGTGGGTTGCTGACTTCGTCAGTCGTACTGAAGTCACCCCAACATTATAAATCCCAGTTCTTATGAACTGAAGTCCGGAAATCCAGTTGCTGCCTATGTTGTTGAAAGAAAAAATCTCAGTTTATGTGTGTCAAAAGTTTGTGGGTTGTTGACTTCGTCAGTCGTACTGAAGTCACCCCAACATTATAAATCCCAGTTCTTAGGAACTGAAGTCCGGAGGTCCAGTTGCTGCCTATGTTGTCGAAAGAAAAAATCTCAGTTTATGTGTGTCGGAAGTTTGGTTTGGGTTGTTGACTCGCTCCGGGTGAGGGAGTCACCCCGACTTTCAAATACCAGTTCTTTTGAACTGTGAGATAGAAAATACGGGTTTTGTATTATGAACCCCAATGTGTATGTCTAGAACCATGGTTTTGTGTTGAAAAGGTGAATTATTATTGAAAGCAAGTAGTAATCTGAGGAAGTGTCTGATGTAACTAATTCCCCTTTCATAGACAAGAATTTAAATTCCTTAGGATATGTAATTTCATGCAGAGAACTTTTGTTGTAGATGTAATGTCAAAGAGTCACTGTTTATGTGCTGGGGCCAAAGGTAGGTTGAGGTATTACGCTGATGAACTGTGAAGGGAATGTTCCCTATACTATATTGTACTGAAATAAGAATTGATAAGTTGTGGTATGTATAGGTAACGGAGACTCGAGTATGAAAAGTTGTCTCCTTATAATTTTCTTTTTACTGATATATTGTATACCGAACTAGCAGGATTGTAAACGGTTGTCTGCTGTATATGGTAGCGGAGACGCTCGGAGGAAACGTTTAAGTCTCCCTATGTTTTGTGTGATGGATTAAGGTACTCTAATCATGAACTGTTAGGATTGTAAAATGTATGTACACTACAGCGTTAGTGCTTTGCATATTATTTCGCATAATATGAATCCTTGGGAGGGGAAGGCTATGTACTGCGCACATCATTGTCATCCCTAAAAATCCCATCTAATTCATATTACGCTACATAACATTCAAATGCACCGCGCTTGTAGAACCTCAGAAAACGAGAAACATTGAGAAAGGACAACTAGACCATGTGTTGTATTGTACCCAGGTATAGTTATATCATATCAAGTGTATGTATTCATAGCATTAAGGATCACTCAGGGTAGGCATAAGATGAATGTTAAAGTCCAGTTGAGCCGGACTAGTGTACTGTAAGACTAAGTGTGGATCCGGGTTTGAAGGTCCTACTATTTACGTCTGTGGGCGTGTAGCGAACATAACTCCAACAGATATCATATGAAAATACATGAGAACAATGATCTGGAAAAAGGATAAATGTATCAGAACTATGTGAGGTGTTGACAGTGATCTAGAAACTATACCGGAAAGGAAATATCGTGTATGCGTCGGTATGAATTTAATACACCTCGTAGCCTCACGTGACATATACCCACGACAGGTACAGTGATCAGAGAACCTTATGTCTGTGTTCAAATAGTGCAATGTGTGAGAGGAGGATCCCTCATTACAGTTTTTAAGTGACGTTGATACACCCCTGCCATGATCATTCGGCTTTTGTTTCAAGGCGCATCATGTACCCTCCTCAGAAACCCCGTTAATATTATAATCTCAGGCATTTACCCAAGCACTAGCAAACCAAGACCTTACCTTAGTGTATAATTTAGGATTAATATATGTGTTTATAAGAAATGAGTGACAATATACCGTAAAGTGTTCAGGTGAGAACCATAAGAAACAAAAGTGTAAATTGAGGATTGGAAACTGTAGGCCTATGTGACGAGAAGCGGCGGGAAGCCGGCCTTAGTCTTTCCCGTTCTGCCGTCACCACAGGTCAGTGCCCTAGCGGGCTATATCCCGCCCTACAATTAAGGTTGATAAATAGCAGTTACTACACTTTAAAGCTTTGCCGGATATATAAGTGTGATAGGGATGTGTTAAGGGGTGGAATAACCGCCCGTCAGGCATTATTACTTAGTCTTTCCCGTTCTGCCGTCACCACAGGTGCCATGTGGCCGGAGTATCTTGCCGCCCGGCCGCCATTGTCCACTTGAGCGTCACACCGCTGGGAATTATTCCCAGCGCACCACTCCACATGAATAGTCACAACTAAGGAGACCGTGAGAAACGGCGGTCGTCACTTGGAGCGACCTATAATACCAGGCGTAGAAATAGTGCTGGTATGTCTAGGTGAAGCTCTCGTCTCTACCCACCGAGGGCGGTGTGCGAACGAGGTGTCCGTTGTGTATACCTAAAAGTCACAAGGAGTCACATACTTGCAGGTATGGAGTGTAACAGGTGTGTTGAGATGGTGCTACTATGTGTGATAACCGACGGTGCTACAATCCACCCAAGTGGAGCAGTCTGATGTGTTAAGGGATGTGTAAGAAGGAACAACCGAGCTACGGCGTTCCCCATTTGTTATGCAATAAGTAGGTGGATGACCCGCCAGTAATGTAAGAGTGGGGCCCAGCTGGGTAACCAAAATTCTGTTGTTCTTCTGAGGAAGGCCAGTTCATGTATATGTTTTTTTACCAGTATGTTTTATAAGGAATAAATCAATTAAGACATGTTGTGGTTTCCCCCTTCTTTACCCTCATCGATCTGGTCAATGGAAAACCTAACCCAATGCCTAGTCCACTCTGCCCGCTACCTAACGAGCTACATGCTGTCCAGAGGGGGTCTGGTGGCAGCGACCCTTAGAAATTAAGATTAGAGTTAAGTTATCCCCTTAAATTTAGTGACCCCAGATCTGGCAGTATAGTGTTTTCGAACAATTTCTGTCAGCTTCCGCTTGGTAAACCTGTCTGATGACCTCTGGTCTGTGATTAATATTTTCGCTTTGACAGTCATTATTGCTTCTTTGAGCAAAGCGCGATAGATCGGCGCAAGTTATGTGCGTAGCCTAGGATAGTGTATAGCACTGTCAGTCCTACATTCCTTATGCCGGCAAGAAAGAGGGCCGGGATATCAGTTGCCCCACTGTCTTGGTTGAAGGTTTTAAAGACCAAGAGGGCAGTTCACTCCCAAGAACAGCAGTTTGGTATGGAGAAGAGAAGAGGATGAGATTCAGATTTGAAATGGTGTACAAATGTGTGATTGTGGTAGTGTCGCAATGTTTGGCAGCATGGCGGTGGCTGTGAGTGGTGGAGGCGGCGTAGGACGGAGGGTGTCTGGGTCAGCCACTGACCATTAGGCCTACGGCTGTTTCCCTCACACACACACCGGGTCAAGGAGCCCGGCCGCCATAAATCGGAAAGATTACTGCTAATTCCCTAAGTGATGCTTAGATCAGGGATTTTAGTGCGTAATTCTTGAGCCCCGATTGATCCCCCGTAGGGAATGACAAGAATCAGGGCAGTACGACCCGATGGGGCCCAGCAATCTCCGAATTTCCAGGAGCTCTCCCCTACACGTCTGTCTACGCTGTCTACGCTGTGACCTCCCCCAGTACTTGTATAACACGGTGTTTGGGAGTGAGGTCCATGGTCCAGTGTTAGTACAGTACTTGTATAACACAGAGTTTGGTAGTGAGGTCCATGGTCCACTGTTAGTACAGTACTTGTATAACACAGTGTTTGGTAGTGAGGTCCATGGTCCAGTGTTAGTACAGTACTTGTATAACACAGTGTTTGGGAGTGAGGTCCATGGTCCAGTGTTAGTACAGTACTTGTATAACACAGTGTTTGGTAGTGAGGTCCATGGTCCAGTGTTAGTACAGTAATTGTATAACACAATGTTTTCTGGCACAGAATCATACCCTATTCTGAGGCAGAACCCTACCATCATCTGGGGCGGGATCCTACTGTATTCTGGGGCAGAATCCTACCATCTTCTGGAGCAGATTCCTACCATTTTGTAAGGCGGAATCCTACCGTATTCTGGCGCAAAATTTTACCGTATTTTGGGGCAGAATTCTACCATATTCTGAGCGGAATCTTACTGTATTGTGGGCGGAATCCGACCGCTTTCTGGAGCGGAATCCTACTGTATTGTGGGCGGAATCCGACCGTTTTCTGGAGCAGAATCTTACCGTCTTTGGGGACAGAATCCTACCGTCTGCTGGCAGAGAATCCTACCATTTTCTGGAGAGATATCCTACCGTCTCCTTGGGCAAAATCCTAGCATATTCTGGGGCAGAATCCTAGCATATTCTGGGGCAGAATCCTAGCGTATTCTGGGGCAGAATCTTACCCTATTCTGGGACAGAATCCTACCATATTCTGAGG
This sequence comes from Homarus gammarus, assembly GCA_958450375.1. Lineage (NCBI taxonomy): Eukaryota > Metazoa > Arthropoda > Malacostraca > Decapoda > Nephropidae > Homarus > Homarus gammarus. The sequence goes on from CAUDMG010003861.1 coordinate 143,913, forward strand.
CGGAATCATATCCGTCTCATGGGGCAGAATCCTATCGTATTCTTGGGCGGAATCCTACCATATTCTGGGGCAGAATCCTACCGTATTCTGGGGCAGGATCCTACCGTCTTCTGGGGAGGAATCCTACCGTCTTCTGGGGCGGAATCCTACCGTCTTCTGGGGCGGAATCCTACCGTCTTCTGGGGCGGAATCCTACCGTCTTCTGGGGCGGAATCCTACCGTCTTCTGGGGCGGAATCCTACCGTCTTCTGGGGCGGAATCCTACCGTCTTCTGGGGCGGAATCCTACCGTCTTCTGGGGCGGAATCCTACCGTCTTCTGGGGCAGAATCCTACCGTCTTCTGGGGCAGAATCCTACCGTCTTCTGGGGCAGAATCCTACCGTCTTCTGGGGCAGAATCCTACCGTCTTCTGGGGCAGAATCCTACCGTCTTCTGGGGCAGAATCCTACCGTCTTCTGGGGCAGAATCCTACCGTCTTCTGGGGCAGAATCCTACCGTCTTCTGGGGCAGAATCCTACCGTCTTCTGGGGAAGAATCCTACCGTCTTCTGGGGAAGAATCCTACCGTCCTCGTTGGCAGAATCCTACCGTCTTCTGGAGCGAAATCATACCGTCTCCTGAGGCAGCATCCTTGCGTATTGTGGGGCGGAATCCTACCCTATTCTGGGGCGGAATCCTACCTCAATCTGGGGCAGAACCATATCATCTTCTGGGGCGAGATCCTACCGTATTCTGGGGAGAATCCTTCCATCTTCTGGGGCGGATTCCTTCCATCTTCTACGGCGGAATCCTACGGTATTCTCGGGCAGAATTCCACCATATTCTGAGCGGAATCCTCCTGTATTGTGGGCGGAATCCGTCCATTTTCTGGGGCAGAATCTTACCGTCTTTGGGGACAGAATCCTACCGTTTTCTGGAGCGATATCCTACCGTCTCCTTGGGCAGAATCCTAGTTTATTTTATGGGCGGAATCTTACCCTAATCTGGGATGGAATCCTACCTTATTCTGAGGCGGAATCCTACCGTCTCCTGTGGCAGAATCCTACCCTATTCTGGGGCAGAATCCTACCCTATTCTGGGGTGGAATCCTACCTTATTCTGGGACAGAATCCTACCTTATTCTGGGGCAGAACCCTACCCTACTCTGGGGCAGAATACTCCCCTATTCTGGGGCGGGATCCTACCATATTCTAGGGCAGAATCCTACCGTCTTCTGCGGCGGATTTCCAACATCTTCTAGGGTGGAATCCGACTGTATTCTGGGCCACAATCCTACCATCTTCTATGGCATAATCCTATTGTCTTCTGGAGTGAACTACTACTGTTTTATGGGGCAGAATCCTACTGTCTTCTTGGGTGGATTCTTAGCATTTTCTTGGGCGGAATTCTACCGTCTTTAGGGACGAAATCGTACCGTCTTCTGGGGCGAAATCTTACCGTTTTAGGGGGTGGAATCCTGCTGTTGATTAGGGCGAAATCATAACATCTTCCAGGGCGACATTTTCTGGCATAGAATCCTACCTTTTCTTGCGCAGAATCCTACCGTATTCTGGGGCAGAATCCTACTGTATTCTAGGGCAGAATCCTACCATATTCTGGGGCAGAATCCTACCATATTCTGGGGCAGAATCCTACCATCTTCTAGGGCAGAATCCTACCGTCTTCTGGGGTGGAATGATACCCTATTCTGGGGCAGAACCTTACCATCGCCTGGGACAGGATCCTACTGTATTCTGGGGCAGAATCCTACCATATTCTGGGGCGGAATCCTTCCCTATTCTGGGGCAGAACCCTACCATCTTCTGGGGTGGGATCCTACCGTATTCTGGGGCAGAATCCTACCATCTTCTGGGGTGGATTCCTATCATCTTCTAGGGCGGAATCCTACCGTAATCTGGCATAAAATCCTACCGTATTCTGGGGCGGCATCCTACCGCCTTCTGGGTCGGAATCCTACCATCTTGTGGGGAAGAATCCTACCACCTTCTGGGTCAGAATTCTACCATCTTCTGGGGCAGAATCCTACCATCTTCTGGGGCAGAATCCTACCGTATTCTGGGTCAGAATCCTAACGTATTCTGGGTCAGAATCCTAATGTATTCTGGGTCAGAACCGTATTCCTGAGCAGAATTCGACTATTTTCTGGAGTGATGTCCTACCGTCTCCTGGGACAGAATCCTAGCATACTCTGGGGCAGAATCCTACCGTCTTCTGGAGCGAAATCCTACCGTCTTCTAAGGCAGAATACTATCTTATTCTGGGGAGGAATCCTACCATCTTCTGGGGCAGAATCCTACCGTTTTCTGGAGCGATATCCTACCGTCTCTTGGGGCAGAATCATAGCGTATTCTGGGCAGAATCCTACAGTATTCTTGGATGGAATCCTACCGTATTCTGGGGCAGAATCATAACGTCTTGTGAAGCGAGATCCTACCGTCTCCTAAGACAGAATACAGTCAACCCTCGCTTTACGCGATCCCACATTCCGCGTTTCCACGTTTACGCGGTACCCTGCCGAAACAGGAATGCTCACATTCCGGGGTGCGTGTACCCCTTTACGTGGAGAGTGGCTGGCAAGACGCGCCATTTTTGGATCCAAACCTCCCGCCATCTCTCCCGCCGCCATCGGCCATGTTGTGTAAGCAGCGCGAGCATGGTGCGCACAAGGTCGCCCAGTCATCAAAACATTACCGAGTTCTTCACCCGCCATCCACCACAGCCGGCCCAAGTCAGTGACAGTGATAATTATAGTGAAGATATGGACTTATATGGACTTTGAGGGGTTTGAAAAAGAGGCCCTGCAAGCCTCTGTGGTGGATAGTGATACAATTGATACAAGTGATACAGGTGAGGGCCAATAATCTGCCCTCTGCCTCGGAACCAACCGCCCATCCCCGTGTGCCCAGCCATCTTTTCTACTAATGTAAGTGTTAAAAAACCTAATATTAATTATTAATTGTGTGTGCATACCATCATAAAGTTAAGATAATATTTTTACTACAACATAGTTGTGTGTCGTCAAAAAGTGGCGTTTGGGGGTCAGCCCGGTCTCTATTTCAATTAATCCCATATGTTATGTTGTTCATTTTACGCGTTTCTCAGTTTCCGCGGTACCCTTTGGGTTGAATTAACTGTGTAAAGTGAGGGTTGACTGTACTATCATATTCTGCGGCGGATTCGTACTGTCTTCTGGGGCAGAATTCTACCGTATTTTGGGGCACAATTCTACCGTATTTATGGGCAGAATCCTACCGCCTTCTAGGGCGGAGTCCTACCATATTCTGGCACAGAATCCTACCATATTCTGAGGCAGAATCCTACCGTATTCTGGGGAGGAATTCTACTGTCTTCTGGGGCAGAATCATACCATATTCTGGGGCAGAATCCTACCGTCTTCTGGAGCAAAATCCAACCGTTTCCTGGGGCAGCATCCTTTCGATTCTTCCCCTTTGCCGTTTTCCCCCACCACTGCCGTTAACCAAAAGTAAGCCGATTCTTCCCGTTAGTTGAAAAGTTTTATATTTTTAAGGACCGTTATATGTTTCAGAAGTGTGGACACTTTCAGCAGACACCAAGAGCAGTGATGTACAGTGGTTGCACTGATGAGGCATGCAGAACACCACATACATCAGTTATCAAATAAAAAATCAAGTAGGATATGGCCTTTCTCTAAATAAGGGTTGTCAAGCTTTTATAAACACCTAATTTCTTAAATTATATCGGTGGCATTTGACAAAGTATCTATTATTAATCATTAAATAATGGGTGCAAAAATAAATACGGCAAAAGAATATTAAGCTTTCAGTGTGATCTGCAGTGATTTAGAAATAAAGTAGTTAAATAAATTACTAGGCATCATGCATAACGCTGGCCCTCTGTTAAGTTCCCAATGATCTTATTGATGAACATTTATATAATACAGTAGATAAATATTTTTTTTTATATGATCCGATTATTATTTGAAGTAAAACAGAAAACTGAATAAGTTTATCAAGTGAAAAAAACTATAACTGAAAGCAGACTGTTGGGTTATTTAGAAATATTAAAAATAATAATGTTGACCAGCTTTGTCCAGCTGATGGAGAGCGGCCGCCTCTTTTGGAACAACAACTCTTAGGTAATATAATATCATCATATGATGTAAGACTTCACGCTTATTAAGGGAAAAAAGTATTAAAGTTGAATAAAATGGCTCAAATTCCTTATGCTCCAACACAATAAAGTTCATTTTAGCATGTTATTGATAGAATGGTTATGTCTGTATGTCCATTGAGGGCATGTGGCTTTTCCTTCTGCATGCATTGAGGGACGCTGAGTCTCCCCGACTTTCCTGAGTGAAAACTGTGAAGATTCTAAAATTAAATCTGTGTTATTGAAGATACTATTTAAAAATATATTTTGCTTTCTACTTGGCATGCAATGCATGCCTGCATTCATTAAGAATATGCCACTAACCAGGAGGCCTTTGAAAAGTGCTGTTATATGTGAATGTTAAGAATAAGCTACACTGATAGCAAAACAAATGAAGTACTAAGACTAAAAAAAATTTCAAGAGAAATAATTGAAATGTACAGTGTGAGAGGTTGGAGTCATAGACCACGTTCTTTGTAGACTTTATTCTAACAGCGTCAGCTGGTGACTGGCAACCGGGCGCTGCCAAAGACAAGCCCCCATCTCAACATGGGAAAACATATCATACGATGGTACAATCTTACATCTCCCCCCCCAAGTTAAAAGGAAATGACAATGCACATTTGAACTAACAAAAGGAAAACAATGCATTCATAAAAACAACAATAATGCAGGAAAAACCAGTCAAACAAAGGAAAAAAACAAAAAAAAACCCTCTAAACTGATTTTACATCACATACACTACACCACGTAGTCCATCAACCAGCCAGGAGGCCTACGGCCTCTCCTGGGCCTGGCCGCGCTCGACTGGGGAGGGGCCGTGGGTGCGAAGGAGAGCGCGGGTACGGAGGGCACAGCAGAAGGGGGGCCAGGAGGCACAGCTTGGTGCACCACCAGAGTAGTAGGCACAGGTGTGGAGCCGTTTCGCAGGTGGCATCTGTTGCGGATGGACACCCTGCCACTGCCACTCAACCTGACAGCATACTGCCTGTGAGGGCGGGCTTCCACCACTATGCCTGTCCTGTCCCAGAGCTTGGTAGCTGCGTCCTGCACACGCACCTGCTTGCCCACGACTAGGGGAGCCAGCTGGCGGGATACCTCCCTCCGCGACAGGACCCCATCCTGGGTTTCGGCCAAGCACACCTCCCTCGTACGAAGTGTCCGCCGCCAGTGCTGGTCCACCTTATAGTGCTGTCTGACCACGGGAACGCCGTCACGGAGCTGGCAGCCGGTGGCAAGTTGGGCGGGCGACTTGTTCACCCCCCCCGCAGAGGCGTGTTCAGGTACTGGAGGAGGGCCTGGGATGTCCTATCGCAGTCCAGGCTACCCCCGGGCCCAGTGTTATCCCTGAGGAGCCTCTTGGCAGCCTTGACCCCAGCCTCTGCCCTGCCATTGGACTGGGGGAAGTGGGCCGACGAGAGGCGCACCTCGACCCCCCATGACTTGAGGAAATCTGTCATCTCAAGGCTGGCAAGGTTGGTACCTCCATCCGTGGAGATCTGCTCAGGTACCCCCCACCTCGTGAAGTAGGCCCGCAGACTGGCGATGATTTTTCTAGAGGTGGCCTCGTTGGGGAAGTGGGCGATCTCCAGCCAACCTGTCAGTCGGTCAGCATATGCTAGGTACGTGCGGCCCTGCAGGTGGAACAAATCAGCCACCACTTGTTGAAAGGGATAGTGTAATAGGCCCCTGTCTCATCAACAGAACGTATTATATAAATGGGTCAATACATCTGATATTATATTCAGATTCACCACCCTGTAACTTTCCACTGTCTATGAGTAAGACATGAAATAGACACGTGAGCGGGCAACTCACCCAAGAGGGCGAGACCCATAGCTCAGCACTTCTGTAAGCACGCACTGCGATGCCCCTAAGCTTCAGTAGCTCACCTCAACTCATATCGTAAGGACGTGACCTAACGTTTATCATACATAAACGCCGTCCCTTTCTCATTCACTCCTAGACAGTGAGACTTACGGTTGATATACACTCAGGAATTATATATACAACCTTTTATAATAAAACAAAGGAACTACCGTTTGGGTTTCGTTACTTAAAACCCAAATATAAATATGTGTGAACGGACTGGTTAATTGGACAAGCAGCCGATTCATATAGGTGGCAAGAGTTGTGTACGGATTCTTCAAACTGGTAGTCGTATCATCCGTCTGTGTTTTGTGAAAAACAAGAAAGTACACAGCAGTGACGCGTTACATAATCCGAGTGTTTAAAACTATATCCGGTATTGAGACGATATGTAGTGAGCGCTCCTTATCTCTGTCACATACAAATACGTGCAGAATTCGTAATATACAAATATTACAGCCTGTTGGTACATATCCAGATTGAGCCGGTTGAGATAGACTCCACTCAGCATTCGCTAGACATTACAGTGTTGCAGTGTTGAAAAACAGTTTCGTAGCCTGGAATTCAATTGGTATTTAACTAGCAGCTGGGCAGTATTGTTGTGTCGTCAGCGCGAATTACGAATTCCGGTGTCATCATACAGATCTCCATATATACGTGGACTGTGAAGACTTGGCATACGGCAGTTTCGCCAGCGAACCAGCAACCACCAGTGTGATAACCAATCGTCGTTTTCTGATCGCCGGAGGAGGAACTCGCCTAATTCAAGTGGACTCATCTCTCACCAAAGCGAAGCGTCTTCTCGTTGCCAAGGAAACCAGCAGCAGCACACGCATCCTAGGAAGAGGCCCCGCCCACACTCCACCCACCACTCCACTCAGAACTTTTGAAGGATCACATTTTCTATACAGACATACTACTCTGTATAAATAGGTATTTAAATTACATAATTCTACACACATGAACACGTTCGAGAGATATCTTCACACCGATAGGTTCGTCGGATAGGATTATTTCAATGATAAAGTGTCGAATGTAAGATTAATGTATTGAAATCCTATTATTTACAGTAGTTTGTAAGTGTCTGTCTTCTTATTGATAGTTTAATAATTAACTACAATTCATATTCATTTGTCTTGTAAATGAGAGGCAAGTGATCTACTTACTGTTAAGTATTCATTGACCCAAGGGGGCTAATAGATAATTTCTAAGTTTCCCATGTCTAATGTAGATGAAATCGAACGCCTAGCGCAACTGTTTGCTGATAACCAACTCATCAATGATCAAGCCCAGACTGACATAGATTTTGAGTATGGAACACAGTTAAATGAGTCGGTAGGAAGTAGTGAGAAAGTTATTGACGAATCATTTGACGACTTAAACCGTCGTACCCTACGGTCTGGTAATCACTATAGTACCTCACCTAAGTATACTAAAGCAGTTACCCCTGTTACAGGTGATAGTGTGTCTGTTGCTAAATCGGTAGCAACATTATTAACCCAGCCTTCTGTTAAGAGTAAGAATACTAACTTGCTTAATACTAACACTAAAATGGCATCTTCTAACCCTCACACCAGTACTACTACCACACCTAAAGCTGATAATGTTATTAATATCATGCAGCACGGCGACTATGTTCGAAATTTCACGGGACAAGACGATTATCGGGTCGCACATTTTATTCATGCATGTGAAGATAGCATGCGCAATAGTCACATAACGACTGACGAAGAAAACAAAGCATATGTACGTTCCCATATAACGCAGGGTTCCTATGCAGGCAGTCGTTTAAATGCGTTTGGTTTACAAAGCCCTGACTATGAAAAGTTCAAGCGAACGCTAATTGGGATTTTTGGGGGAAGGTCACAGCTGGGCCAACTAGGCTGGTACAACTCACGGGGTGATATGCCACCGGACAATGTGGAACTAATAAGTTTTCTTCTTTCCGTCCGTGTTCCATTATTACTGGCGCAGCCCTCAGTGACGCCACCACAACCCCAGCCGTCTCAGATGCCACAGATGCCTCACCTCCAGACACCTTATGCGACACACTTAGCTCCGATCGCTCCTCCCAGCCTAACATATAAACAGAAAACATCGTTACGATGCGCACCTTGTAATAAACGTGGCCACGTAATGGAAGATTGTTTTCAGCTCCGAGGTAATAGTGCTAATTTTAAGGCCACACCCGGTGCAAAGCCATTCTCAAGGTCAAACAGAGAGGGAGCTAAAGCAGCACCTCCGCCTACCCAGAAAGCGCGCAAATGGTGCGCTCTTCACAAATCGACATCTCATAGTTCACATGAGTGAGATATACTAATAAAGGCTAGGGGAGTGGACCTAAGTGAAATGGAGGTGTCGTATAGGGGCAAGCAGAAACGTCCCCAGGACAAGTCATCGGGAGAAGACAAGCGCACACCACAGCATGGAGAGGGATAGATAGGGTAATTCCCACCCCTCCTCACAGCACTTCTATAACGGCCTCATTAATAGCGGCGCTTAGAAAAGTGGAAGTGTTGTCAGTGCCGGTGAGAGTGGATAATACCAGATTGGCTCTTGATATAGACACAGGTGCTTACGCTAATGTATTGGCCTTGACATCATATCACGAGTTACAACGTAAATTCCCTCACCGCAAATTCAAATGGAGGCCTAGTAATGCTGAGCTTGAAGGAGTTTCAGGTACTCAGCTGAGCATCAAAGGAATGGTGATGTTACCACTCAGATTCTCAAGACGTGGTTCTCCCTTCTACGCGGACTTTTATATAGTTCAGCAATTCAATTTGCCAGCTGACCGGTTACTTGGTCTACCAACTCTTCGAAAGAACATGATAGATGTTCATCCACTTAATAATAATGTTACGATTAAAGGTGTTTCCTACACAGCAATGAGTCATTCTGAACAGATGCTCACCGCTGGGACGAAAGTGTTGTCTACCAATCCTATTAAGAGGAAGGCGGATCATGCGTCAGAGATATATCTCGACCTCAACCACACACCTTCCCAGCGTGATTACAGCAGCAAGAGTTGGAAGATAGTACCTGCAATTTTGAAGAATACTCTCCATTACCAGAATGAGGAATTCACCAACACAACAATCCTGTGAGCTGAAGTGAACATTAGTTTCTGCAAATGATTCCTTCACTGCCCAGGGTGTGACAGGACGTGACTGCAATTGTTGTGACTACTCATCAATCAACATCCTGTCAACAAAATTCTTTCGTATGGCGTGAACAACCCCCAGTTACCAGCACCCAGCACCCACCCTAGTGATGATGACACATCCGGTCTGAGAGATGGTCTCTGCATTCTGAGGTATGGTGTTGTGGATGACGTTGTGTGACCATTAGCGGCGGTTTGCTGTACTCAGGATTTTTGTGAATATTGACCCAGTCACCGGACCTTGGAATCAGCTATGTCTGCTGTGAGACACACACACACACAAGTCTACGGGATTGCGGCAGCAATTTCACAATATCACGAATATTAAAGAAAGGATGTTATGTGTGTGATTTTCTAGATATCACAGCAATGTCGAAGTGCAACCAAATAAATTCCTAATTCGAGGTATTGTTGCGAATTGCCAACAGACTCGACTGGCCAGGATAAATCAAATAGCACCACATGATAAGGTGATCGATCATCCACAGGGCAAGAAACGCCTTTTAGAGCTGCTTGCTGACTACAGAAATATAGTAGCCTTGCCAGGGGAAACGCGAGGCCAGACAGATTTAACATCCCATCATATAGCGTTAAAGGAAGGAACCAACCCTATTCACGTACCAGCTTATAGACTACCTCATAGCCAGCGCGCTGTAGTGCAAGATATGGTACAGGGTATGTTAGATGAGAATGTCATTAGACACTCAAAATCCCCCTTTAATAGCCCATTATTACTCGTCCCGAAAAAGGATGGTGGATGGCGCCCTGTCATAGATTTCAGGCGCGTAAATGATCAAACAATACCTGATAGGTACCCAATGCCTATCTTGATTGACATATTGCAATCCTTAGGCAAGGATAATGCGGTATTTAGCGACTTAGATTTGCTTAGTGGGTATTGGCAAATACCACTCGATGAAAAATCACGAGAAATCACGGCATTTAGCACGCCTCTAGGCCACTTTGAGTTTCTACGAATGCCATTTGGTCTCAGAAATGCCCCACTAACATTTCAAAGAACGATCAACACCCTGTTTGCCGGTCTAATTGGTAACACAGTCTGCGCTTATTTGGATGATCTAATAGTAGTCAGTAAGGACGTCGATTCCCATCTGATAAAACTGCGTGAAGTTTTGGCCAAACTTTCCACAGCAGGACTCAAAATAAAACTCTCAAAGTGCGAGTTTTTAAAATCCAGAATCCATTTCCTTGGTCATGTAGTTGACGGTGAGGGCATACACACAGTTAATGATAAAGTCAAAGCTGTATCTCAGTTCCCGCGTCCTACCTCAAATGATCATGTGCGTAGCCTTCTCGGATTATCTGGTTATTATCGTTCCTTTATCAAGGACTATGCAACATTAGCATCGCCCCGAACGAGGTTGCTCAAAAAAGATGCAGTGTTTATTTAGGATGCTGAACACGAGGAAAGTTTTACGGCATTGAAGACAGCGCTAACCAATGCCCCGGTTCTAGCATTCCCAGACTACACTCAACCTTTCACTCTCTGTACTGACGCTCCCGGAATTGGAGTCGGAGCAGTGCTCATGCAAGAGGACACGCGTGGGAAGTTTAGAGTGATAGCATTTGCAAGTCGCAAACTAATCGATGCTGAAACACGTTATTCGGTGACGCATTTAGAAACGTTAGCCGTTGTGTGGGCACTTAAAAAGTTCAAAGACATTATCTTTGGCTACAAGATAACTGTTTTTACTGATCATGCGGCAGTCACCGAACTGTTCCATGGCAGAAACTTATCAGGCAGATTAGCACGCTGGTATCTGACAATTCAAGAGTTTGGCCCCGAATTTAGGTATTTACCTGGGAGGGCGAATGTTGTCGCCGACGCTCTGTCAAGAAATACAGCACCAGTTATGCCTGTATCAACATTCACTCCTTCGCAGCTGGAAGATGAGCAACGACGCGACCCATATTGGTCAACTGTTATTTTTGCTCTCGAATCGGGCGAGGATGTTAAATTCCCCAAGTTGTTTCTTCACTTAAGTCAGTTTGAATTACGACATAACATACTCAATAGGACGAGAAAATCTCCTGAGGGTAATGTGTCTCAAATAGTCGTACCTGACACGTTGCGCAAACCAGTAATGACATTGTTCCACGATGTCCCACAAGCAGGTCACCAAGGTCGTGATAAATGCTTAGCGGATTTACGAAAGAAGTATTTCTGGAACACTATGAAGAAAGACATAGAATTACACATAGCTAATTGTTTGGCATGTGCTCAACATAAAGGATCAACAGGATCACCTGCCCCGATTCTACAATATCCTACACCAGACCGTCCGTTTGACACAGTCGCTGTTGACTTGTTACAACTCCCAATGAGTCATCAGGGATCAGGATACGTCTTAGTGTGTGTGGATCATTTTTCCAGGTTCGTGGTCTTGGTCCCACTAAAAAGCAAAACGGCCGAAGCAGTAGCCTATGCATTAGTGATGAATCTCATATGTCCATATACTACGCCTAAAGTTCTACTCTCTGATAATGGAACAGAGTTCAAGAATGAGCTAATAGAGCATATATGTGCACAATATGGAATTAAACAAACTTTTGTGACAGCTTATCATCCACAGGCTAATGGCCTTGTTGAAAGAACCAATCTTAAAATCCTAGAAATACTGCGTCCAATTGTTAGTGGTTTTCAATAGGCATGGGAGGATTGGTTACCGCAGGTTGCAGCGTCTATTAATGGGTCAGTTAATAGCTCTACGGGCAAAACACCCCACTATATTTTCTATGGTACAGATAAACGTCTGCCTTACGACATCCTTACAGAGGCGCCATACCCGGTATATAATACGGATGATTTTGCGGCAAAACAAATTCATGTCTTTACAGAAATTCATAACCAAGTACGATCACAGCTAGCGGCGTCACGCGCCGAAATGATCATCAAACAACATAAACATGCTAAACCTATCGCACTGAACGTTGGGGACGCTGTTATGTTGCAGGAACCTGAAAGGAACTCCAAACTTTCGGCGAAATTTTCTGGTCCATTCCGCATAATCTCAAAAGAAGCAGGCAACAAATTCAAAATATGGAAGCCTAATGCACAGATCGCAGATGTCGTGCACGTGGATCGTCTGAAGAAGACCCAGATAAATGTCTTACCTCCAGTTGATGATAATGTGATTGATACAACCTTACAGACTGTTCAGAAGCAAAATGTCCCAAATGACTATTGTATGAAACTACGTTCTGCGAGTAGAAGTTAACTCGTACTTTCGCGTCAGATGGAAAACGTCGACGGCCAACTACAATCAGCATTGGACATTCTTCATGGTCTCGGCACAGCTTCGATGAATTCGACAATAGTTTCATGGGAGTTGTCGTTCAAGCTGTATCTCAACAGAATCGTGTTATTTCTCAAGTCTTTCACGCGATTACTGCTCTAGAATCAAAGGTTAATGCAATCATAATGGAGTTTAACCAAGTTTCGAGGATTGTTACTAGGTTACAGAAAGCAATCCCGACGTTAGAATGGCTCCTTTACTTCATAGAATATTTGCATGCTGCTGAAATTTCAGTTCATAAAATTGTAACCTCTAAAAATGAACTAATAGACAGCATTGTAGATGCCGGGATAGGACGTGTGGACGCGAAGCTTGTGCCTGTGCAGACGCTTCTTGAAGCTTTAAAAATAGCCAAGTTGCAGTATCATTTAACTCCAATTTTCAATGACAATGAGGTTCAATATTATTACCTGCTGTTGGAGTCAACCCTCAGGCACAATGCAATTCTGATCCACATTCCAATGCGAGGGCAACATGAGTTTAATGCATGGTATTTAGAACCCTTCTCCTGGTTTGTGAACGACACACTGTATACCCTAGATAGGCCTAAAGAACTTTTCTTAGTAGATGAAGAATATTCATTGTTATCAATAGAGGATTCTGAGGTACTGTCACGGTGTAAGTCGTCTTATCTACACCTACACGTATGTCCAGCCTACATCTTTGCATTTATTCCTGCTGCAGAAGGAATATGTGAATTGGCAGTCATACAACCAAATGTACGCACAGCATTAGCGCAATGCAGTTATAGGCCAGTTAGTCTAAAGACTGTGTTCCACGCTCACCTTCACAATGTGCAGTATTTGTTCTTTCCAAATCTCACTACTGTAATTTTAAAATGCCAAAATGGTGTTAAGCAGCTAGTTGTGAAAGGGCATTACAAGGCTCCTGATTACTGTGAAATCACTTGTAGTACATTACGGACCTTGCCTACTCATCAGCATTTTGCGTTAAATCGAAAACTCAAGTCTGCTTTAATTCCACTTCCTATAATGAATTTCACTATCAAGGATATTCAAATAGTATCAGAGAAATTAAAAGTTTTAGCTTTCTTGAACGAGATACATTTTGCTGATTTGAATAATAACTTGCCATTATACCTGTCACGGGAATTTGCACTACCAAGTCTTACGATTCCCTCTATTCTGTTAATTCTGGCAATAATGTTCCTGTTCTGTTATTACGGGCAGTATCATCCAAATTCAACATTGTTCATAACATACTAACCCGTACAACACAAAAGTCTAGGTCCCCTGTAGTAGAGAATACCCCTACAGTAATATCCCCAGCTTAGTGTCTACAACTCTGTTTATAACATGGATAGGGTTGTCTAGGATGTACTGTACTCTGTGAGTTATTTAGGCCTCACGGAGCTCGGCTGGTAGGTGACCGAGCGATGTAATAGGCCCCTGTCTCATCAACAGAACGTATTATATAAATGGGTCAATACATCTGATATTATATTCAGATTCACCACCCTGTAACTTTCCACTGTCTATGAGTAAGACATGAGATAGACATGTGAGCGGGCAACTCACCCAAGAGGGCGAGACCCATAGCACAGCACTTCTGTAAGCAGGCACTGCGATGCCCCTAAGCTTCAGTAGCTCACCTCAACTCATATCGCAAGGACGTGACCTAACGTTTATCATACATAAACGCTGTCCCTTTCTCATTCACTCCTAGACAGTGAGACTTACGGTTGATATACACTCAGGAATTATATATACAACCTTTTATAATAAAACAAAGGAACTACCGTTTGGGTTTCGTTACTTAAAACCCAAATATAAATATGTGTGAACGGACTGGTTAATTGGACAAGCAGCCGATTCAATAGTCTGGCGCTGGGGTCAGAAGCAACGACTCCGGAGGCTGGGAAGGGGCGTGGGTCTCGCAAGCAGCACACCGGGACCGATGATACTGCAGGTCATCCTCCATGCCAAGCCAATAGACAGACTGCCGGGCCTGCCTGAGCATTGAGTCGAGGCCCTGGTGCCCCACATGCAGGTTAACGGCGATCCAGTGGCGGAGGGAGTTGGGGATGACAAGGCGCACGCAGCCCTGGTCAAAGGTGTAGGTGACCAAACCCCTGACCACAGCCAACCTGTCCTTTACCGAGAAGTACGGGCGCAGACAGGTCACCTCCTGCGACTTGTGGGGGTACCAGTCGCCCGCCAGCACCCTCGACACTAGAATCTGGTACACTGGGTCGTCTGCAGCCGCTTTGCACACTGTGTCTTCGTCCATAGTGATGCACCCATCCTGATCCAGTGCTGTGATTGTGACTGCACACACTGCAACGCACAGGTCCTCCTCTTGGTCCATGTCCTCCGCATCAGGCGCCGCCCTGAAGGAGGGAAAGCGGGATAGGGCATCAACTGCACAGTTCCGCTTCCCTGGTAAGAATTTGACCGTGAATCGGTACTGCAGGGTCTTCTCCTTCAGCCTGAACAGGCGCGGATTCGCCACATCCATGAGGGCTCTGTCCCCTAGCAAGCCAACTAAGTTGGCGGTGGTCCGTCACCAGAATGAGGTTCGGGCAGCCAAGGAGGAACAGCCTGGCCTTGCGCAGGCACCACACCACAGCCAGGGCCTTCCCTTCTACTGCAGCATAACCGGCCTCGGCCGTGCTCAGATGTCGGCTACCACACAGAGCCAACCGCCACCCTCCTCTGCAGCAGAAGGGCGTCTCTAGAGAGGCACAGGCACAGTATTGTTGCAGGACGACGAAGCCGATGCCCTCCCTGCTCCAATCAGTGACAGCTGCCGTAGGCCTGGATTTGTCGTAGTACACCAAGCCGTCTCTGGCCAACTGACAGATGGTGTCCTGGGCCTGGCGAAACTTGAGCCGCAGCTGGTCGTCCCAATACACCTGCTTGCCCACTGGCTTCTTGAGGAGCTCGTGGAAGGGCTCCATCACAGGTGCAGTGGCAAGGAAGGGAGCCAACTGGTTAACCAAGCCATGCAAGGACCTGATGTCAGTGATTGATGGCTGATCAGGCATGGGGAAGTCCTTGATGGCTGACAGACGTTCGGCAGTGGGCTGGTAGAGGTCCCACCCCAGGAGGAAACCCACAAACTCGGCTTCCCTCCTGCAGAACAAGAACTTTTCTGGTTTCAACGTGATACCTGTGCGAGCACAGGTCTCCAGAAAATCGTAAGTGTGCCAGAACGCCCCCTTCACACTGGAGTCATAGAGGAGAGTGTCATCCACGCACTTGTACTTGCATGGCACATCCTGAATAGCATCGTCAAACCTCTTGGTGTAAGCATCTGACGCTGAGCAATGTCCCATGGGCGTCCTGCAGTATCGAAAACAGCCCCACTTGATGAAATCCCCAAAAGGCGTCGGCGACGGTTTTGAACGAGTGCACTGGCACCCCAGACACCATGTCGAACGGTGCAGGTGTGTGGTGCGTCTCCCTCAGACAGCTTGCATTGAGGTGTTGAAAGTCCACAGTGCGCCTGGGCTGACTGTTTTTCTTGGCCACCACGACCATCCTGGCGCACCACTCCGTAGCCTCACCAGCAGGCACTGGCTGGATGACGCCTCTCCTGACGTCCTCCTCCAACTGGTCCTTCACCTCCACTTCCCAGTGTTTCGGAACGGGAGCGGGTGTGTGACAGGCGTAGGGGGTCGTGCCGGGCGTCAGGTGGATACGGTGAGGGGGGCCAGTCATGACTGGCAATGGGGACCTGCTGGTGTTGAATGCAGTAGACGAAAAGTGCGTGAGTAGCCATGCCTCCAGCCTGGCAACATTCTCCTCCAAAGGAGGCAAGGGTATCTCAACTGGCTTTCGGCGGGAAACGGCTGCTCTCAGGTAAAGGGTTCGGAGGTAGATCGTCGGCAGTGTGCCGCTCTCCTCCATCGCTCACGGCAGCCACAGCACGTCTATGGAGCGGGAAGTCAACAGGCACCAAGTTGAGGCACTTGCAGGCCTCCATTGACAGATAGAGGGCCTTGGCTGTCTGCACGAAGTAGACCTCCTGGATGGTGGACCCCTCGTCCACACCGAGGCGGCAGGGGGACGACCCCAGACACTTGAGCTGTTTGTTTGCCACGTCCCTTAGGCCATTACAGGCCCGAAATTGCCCCGGACACAAACCGATGTCCCGGAGCAGGGATGCGCCTGCCACACACACCATAGCACCCGTGTCAGCTACAGCCAGCACAGGGGTGGCGGGGGAATTGCCCCCGGCCTGGGACATGAACACTTGTAACCTGGGGTGGCGGGATAGCTGGGCTGTTGCCACTGTAACAGCGACTGACACATCCACAGGAGCACTTAGGGCTGACTTACTCCTACAACACCTTTTGAAGTGACCAACCTTACAGCAATTGCGACATGTAGCCCCACTTGCAGGGCAGTTACTTTTACCAGAGGCATGTGACATGCTGCAGTTACCACAGTGCGCGCGATTGGGGTGTCCAGGTCGGGCGGCAGCTACCTCGGACTCATCGGTGACGTCATCACCAACCGTCACTGCCTCCGCGGCTGTTCCCACCACTGCCTGGCCAGACGTACGACACAATACACCAGCATCTCTCACTGCTGCCTCAAATAACATGAATTTGTTTCTAAGCACTTTAACACTATTATAACTAGAGTACCCCTGGAAAATTTCCCTTTTCAACACTGGGTTACTCAGGCCCACCATAACTTTACGTAATAGCATGTACTCAGAGAGGTCGTTATCACAGGAGGGACATTTAAATTCACACTCCACTGCCTCTGCGAAGCATCGTTGAAAATACCTTTTCATGGGCTCCTCTTCACCTTGTTTGCTGTTGAAAAACTCGTTCCATTTCACAGCTTGGTTTGAAGATTGAAGAACCACTCCACTGATGGCGTCCAGGGCTTCTTTGGGCGAGAGCTGCTCCCACTGACCGCTGGGGTATCTCGAGTCAATCACCCTTTGGAGTGCGGGGACGCAGTTCAGGCGAATGTGGAGTGTGGCCTTCAGTTGTGACAACCCGTTCAACAGCACCCATGACTCCATGGACCGCCTCCATGTCCTAAACGCAGCTGCTGGCATTTCTGCCTCACACTTCTCTGGTGCGCCAGCTGCTGAGGGCTTCATGACCGGCATAGAAGCATGACCACCGCCAGCAACTAAAGACGCCATCTGAGCCATCAATGCACTCGTGGCTTGCTGCTGGGCACGCGTGGTGTTCCCCGCCGGTGTAGAGAAGCCCTGGCGTCCCCTTGAGGGCGTCGAGAATCGTGGACGTGTAGGGGCCATGTCAGCGTTCTTGTCAGGGCTGTAATGGCGTGTCGGGCCCCGACATATCCTACTCACTGCACCATGTGAGAGGTTGGAGTCATAGACCACGTTCTTTGTAGACTTTATTCTAACAGCGTCAGCTAGTGACTGACAACCGGGCGCTGCCAAAGACAAGCCCCCATCGCAACATGAAAACATATCGTACGATGATACAATCTTACATACAGAAAAAAGATAAATGAGATACTTTGGTCATATAATTTGTGATGAGGGAGTAATAACAATAAATATTAATGGGCAAAGCTGAGGGTAGGTTGGTCAGGGATGGTGAGGGATGAAAAAATTTAAAAAAATGGGTCGCCAGAGAAATAAAAAATCTTGTAGGATTGATAAAAACAGGCAGAAAACATATAGAATGGAGGACTGTGGTCGCCTACTCTCAGATATGAGTACAGTACTCTGATTTATTGAATGAATATTTCATTCTTTTGTAATGAGCAAAGCAGCCCTAGGGAGAAATTTTAACCCTTGCAATGGGTACTAAATAAAATGAACTAGACTTTAGGGGCCTAATAGGGTGTAAGTCTAGGTCTAAGTGTAAATGAAAGTGAAGGAGTAAGCTTAGGTGTAAATATAAGTGTACAGTAGAGTGTAAGTGTTAATGTTGATTTAAATGTAGGTGTACCATATTTTTCGGCTTGGAAGACATTGCATCGTGGAAGACGCACCCTGATTTTGGAAATGAAATAATTTATTTATTTTTTTTTTTTTTTTACGGGTATTAGCCCACCTGGGCACAGGTCAGTGACCCACATCTGGGCCTAGGGGGGGGGGGGATAATAATAATAATAATAATAATAAAAATAAAAATAATAATAAT